>MUZC01000326.1:200330-225419 GCA_002072015.1 Radix auricularia | reverse complement strand
TATATATTGTAGATAATACAAATATTTTAGTTTTTGTT
Organism: Radix auricularia; assembly: GCA_002072015.1. Lineage (NCBI taxonomy): Eukaryota > Metazoa > Mollusca > Gastropoda > Lymnaeidae > Radix > Radix auricularia. The sequence continues at coordinate 225,381 of MUZC01000326.1, read as the reverse complement.
TGATGGTTTCATTTTCTACTCAAGACAATAATTTATTTCAAAGGCGGGCATACATTTTAGGAAGATCTAATAATGATAAAGTTTAAAAGAATGTTTCTTTAAAAAAAAATTACGTGCAATTTAAGTCTTAAATCTAAAAGAAACATTGTAAGTCGGTCAATAAAGTACGTCACACTATTGTTGACTATTTTCGACCACCCTCCCTTTGTTACAAACTGTCACAAATCAGGGGAACCCCCTCTAATGTACGTGGCATTGTCAAATTAAAAAAAAAAAGAAATTACCGTTATTAAATTTTTTAATTTTATACTTAATGTACTCATCCCTATTAAACTGTATTAAATTTTTTAAATTTTTTTTTAAATTTCCACTAAAAGTAGGGATTTTAAATTTCAGAATCGGGCTGCAGATGAAGTTACATCCGATTGAAACCGGAATCAGATTTATTTTTAAATTGTTGGTTAAGAAATAAATGATCAAAGCTTGACCTCACCCAATTATTAAATATTAAAAAAAAAAAAAAACAATTTGACAAAAATATCGACGAGATGGAAAAAATTACTTGGCCAACTCTTGTGCTTTTTATTATGGTACTGTGGTTATGTTTAATTCACACATAATCATTGGATATCACCTTACAACGTTGAATTGTTTATCCATAGTTACCACTGGCTTCTGTCTTTCAAGGATCATCTAGCCCTGATCTAGCCACTCAAAAGCCTCTATGTGTGCATTTTCTCTTCTGGCAATAATTTGTTTTTGCCTTCAGAAAGAAATTATCAATGAACGGATGCATTTTACCTGAAGTGGTTCTCTAAAAGTTTGCATGGGTATATTCTGCTGATCTCTGTGTTGTCTTACATTGTTTGTGCGGTGAAATATAAGTAACATACTTTGCAAACTTGATCAAGTAAGCTGGTCTGCAAAGATGGTCAATGAAGATAACATTTTTGTACTTTTAAAAATAATTTTACACTTTGAGAGTTTGTCTTTTAAACACCAAGGACAATTTGTAAAATCTTCATCTGCTTTTTCTAAATCAAAAATATCAGTTTTTACCTTAAAACTTGTGCAAATGCTCACAAAATTGTTTTTAAAAAAAGGTTAAAGTTTTAAAAATCTACAAAAAAATATTGTACTAAAAAATTAGAAAACAGATGAATAGAAAATACATGTGTGACGTCATAAATTGCATGATAACCTTTCCCCTTGTCACAAAGTGTCACACTTTCCTACAACCCTCCCCCACCCCATTTGAGCATGACGTTCTTTATAGACTGCTCATATCAACTGTTATGACAATCACCAATTTACATTTTCGATTGTGGAAAAAAAACTGTTCTGGTCGAGCAAGACAAAATGTTTGTTTCAATTTTGTAACATCTATATTTATCTATGGTATCTTTAAGCATTAAACTTAATTTGGCCACCGAATTTATACCAGCTAGATTATCGTGAATATTTATTAACGGGTCCGGCTCTTATTTATTATAATGTATAGTTTTAATAAATAAACCAACACACAAACTTGATGTACGACTTCAAGTAAAACTCCAATCTTCTTATACGCATTAGGTATAACTTGTATTTTAATTTTAAAATATCTGTCCTAGGTATTAGGCTTCATAACCTGTAAATCAGAATAACATAACTGTTTTCTGAAGATTATATATGTATACTAGCAGACCCGGTCGTGCGTTGCAACGATTTCAGTAAAAAATGACTGTTTAAGAATCCAATAAGTATTATGTTTTAAAAACAATTATGGCAGAAACCTACACGGAAGTTTGAAAAAAGTCAAAGTTTCATAGCAAATGGATAAATAAAATAGTTATTTAAAGGCTTTAAAAAAGGGATAAAACCGACATTAAAGGGCCAGGCTCTAAAATAAGTGATATTTGACGAACAAAGTTACCTGTTAACTTCCTGAGAGTGTACGCAATAGTCTCTAAAACTTTCATTACGATCGAATCCATGGTTTAGTCAGCAATAAAGTACATGAACACACACATACTTTCACATATTCATATTTATAGCTATAGTGCGAAAGCACATTAAGGGTCCCTCGGCCACATTCGGTGTAAGATGTCAAGTTCAAAATCTTTTCATTTTATTTCAGTTTCACATCATGGATATATTTCCCGAGATTGTTAAAAATGAATGAAAAAATATCTTAATCATTTACAAAAAAGACATATGGGGCCCCTGGCTACCAAAAAAATGACATTAGAACAGGGGTGGATTAAGACTGCACGGGGCCCCTGGCTGCAATCAAACGTTTCAGCCAGCGTCCCTTAAAATGATTATTAACAGCTAATATAAGACTGTAACTAAATATTAATAATGAGGGAAAAAAACTAACACGAAGAGGTATATGTTTGAAGTGTTCGCCGGTATGTTACAATTCAGTGTGAAAACAAAAACTTTTAATTCCACTGCTTGGAATCGAATCCGGTACCACTGGCATAACAAGTCATTGCTCTCGCCACACGGCTAGCGGAGCTCGTCGTAACGGGGAAATTTTAAAAATATAAACAACGATTTCAACTATGTTCTCTAAGGGAGGCAACTATATCAAGTAGTAGAGACAATATTTATTTATTTATTTTATTTATTATATTTCCAAGGGTTCGTACAAACATTGGTACACTTTTATTATAAACTATAAAAAGTTTGGGGGCCCCCAAACCGTCGGGGGCCCGTAGCTTTAGCCACTTTAGCCCCCCCCCCCCCTTAATCTGCCATAGAATTAGAAGTTAATTGCATTTAAATAACTTTATATGGGCTATCACATTTTTGTATACATAGTTTGGCTAAGATCCACTCTTTTACTCAGTAGGTAAATATTTCACTAATTTTTATATTGCTCATAAAAGCAAAAAATAAAAAAAAGCTATTAAGGGCCCCTAGGCCCATTCAAGATAATATGTTAATTTTAATTCTTCTGTTCATTTGAATATGTATACAAAGGGATACGTTTATCATTATTTGGCTATACCTTTAATAATTAAATTGGGAAATAAAATGTCACACTTTAAAAAAAACCAGCTATTTTGGGACCCCCATAGCCCGAAGGAACTACCATAAGAAGATAAGGGCCATATTGTATTTTAATATTGGCTATCAAGAATATAGTTGCAAAATTTGATTAAGATTCATTAATTTATCATCTAGATAGCGCTTAAACTAATTATTACATATCTCATATAAGCAAAAAATGACGTCGTGGGCCCCCGGCGCCCCTTTAGTGTTAAATGGAGAAAAAATTAGCCAGTTACCATTCTGGAAAGGGTACTCAACGGTCTGAAAAAATTCATAACGTTCGAATACAATTTTAGTCAGGTATAAAGGACATACACTCAAACACACATTTATATTGAAATAGATATAGAAGGAAAAACATATTTAGCGGCCCCCGGCCACATTCAGTGCAAGATGTCAATTTAAAAAATCTGTTCATTTTAATTCCGTTTAATCATGGATATATTTTTGAGATCGTTAAAAAATGAATGGGAAAATATCTTTAAAATTTTCGAAAAAGACATGTCGGACCCCCCGACCCCGATGATATGGACATTAAAAGTTCATTGGCCTTAATTATGTTAATATGAGCTACATAGTTTTTGTATACAACTAATTTTACATAGCTCATAAAAGCAAAAAAAGGACATTAAGGGCTCCAGGGGCCCATTCAGGGCAAGATAGAAAGCTCAAAACAACTGTTTATTTTAAGATGGATAATAATAGGTACATTTATCATTATTTGAATTATTTGTAAAGAGCTTTAATAATTAAATTGAGGGATACAATCTTAAAGGTTTACAAAAACATGTATTTTGGGCCCCCAACCATGAAGGAGTTGCCGTTAGGAGTTTAGTGCCATATAATAGTTTAATATTTACTATCAAGTAATTATAAACAAAGTTTGGTTAAGATCCATCAATTTAGCAAGTAGCTATCGCTTAAACTAATTTTTATATAGCTCATTTAAGCAAAAAACTACATTAAGGGCCCCAAGGCCCATTCAGAACAAGATATAAAACGTAAAAACAACTTTTTATTTTAAGATTGATAATAATGGATACGTTTATAATTATTTGTCAAGACCTTTAATAATTTAGTAGTGAAAAAATCTTAAATATTTACGAAAACGGGTATTTTGGGCCCCAAGCCCCAAAAGAGTGGCCCTTAGGAGATGACTTACCTTTAGTATTTTAATATTGGCTATACAAAATATAATTACAAACTTTGGTTAAGATCCATCCAACTATCAAGTAGATAGCGCTTAAACTAATTTTTATGTAGCTCATATCAGCAAAAATTCACATTTAGGGCCCCCGGCGCCCCTTTTGTGTTAGATTGATAAAAAAAGTAGCCAGTTACCATTCCAGAAGGGTACTAAACAATCTCAAAAATTTTCATGACGATCGGATGAATGGTTTAGTCAGTTACAACGGACAAACACACACACACACACACATACAGACATACTTTGATTTTTATATATATATAGATGTACATGCATAAATATCTTTGTATGCAACTCCAAAAGGTATACAGTCGTCACATTAGCGAGTGTCTGCGATCCAGGCTTTTTTTTTTTTTTTTTTTTTTTTGTTGTCTTTCGATATTTCAAATCACATTAAATTTAACAGTTTGCAATATCTGTGTCTACATATGTTTGCTAATACTTATTTCTCGCTTTTCGTAACGTGTGTTTGTTTCGTGAAAATGATTTTTTAAGGCCACATCATGGCGTCAAACTCTCTGAGCATTTGAATTGACCGAAAGGGAATCAAATCTTTAATAAACAAAATTAAATGACAGAGAGAAGTTCTAAGTCTTATTGCAAACGAGAATTAGCTGTCTTACATCATCAGACAGTCATTTTATCATTATCAGATATTAGTTTTAACAAATAATTACAAGAAATAATATGTACAAAATAATATCAAAATTACTTTGCTCGAATGTATTCATTTGTATCTTAGATATCTTAGATATAAAGACGCTCCTTCTATGCAGAAGATAATTGCGTCCACAGACCATGAGAGATGATCTGTTTGCAAGTGATGTAGCGATCACAGGTCACGGCTATAGGGGTTCCACGCATTACCCTAGCCGCCTAACTATTGTCTAGTTAGGTTCTCATTCGGAGCTGGGTGACTCGAGGACTCCTCAGGCCCCGATAACAAATACACAACTTCGTGTGGATTCAAACTCGTGACCATCGGTATAACAGTCTAGAGCGCTCTTGACCACCCAGTCCTATTTAATAGCCTTCGGGAAACTTATATTTTATTACCTTTTTCCGTCAAAATGTATATTTATTTTAAAAAAATAATAATACTGTAAAAAATTAGCTAAGTAAGTTAAATGTCAGATACTTCGGTAAAAAGCAAAACATAATAAAACATAAATACATAATACATAATCATTTAATTGTGTATATTTGTTTAAACTAGGATATTCAAGTTTAAAAAGGGGTCTTATAAATATAAATATAATTGGTATATTATCGTTTAATTTGAAGGAAAGAATTTTTCGTGCATTTCCTCAAAGAATTTCTATTAAATCCATACTTAATAACGCTAAATTGAAGATACACCGTCCACATCATGACTACGCCGCTGATTAACATTACAATCAAGATGAATTTCAGCCGACTCAATAAGATTGACCTTACACAACTTTTGAGAGGAAATTGGATGCCAGCTGTAGGTTAGTCACTAAGGCTATGGTAGCCCTCTTATTACTTTTCCGTTTTAACCTTTGAGATTTCGGTTTAGTTAACGCCCGTCTAAAAACATTAGATACATTTAATTTTCCAATATATTTGAAAATTGAGTAGCACGTCTGTTTTAAGTGTTGCCAGTCGGATGCTAACAAGTTATGAGGATATATAATGGAGGATGTGAAAAACGTATTAATGTGTTGTCATTGTTTGAGCATTCGAGTTGACTTGAAGGTATACCAGCAAATGCCGCGACCGAGTAAGAGCGCTCCTGGTGGAAACTTGAACGTAGTAGTCAGACACTCATAACACGGATGATGACTGGTCATAAAAAATATAATAGTCCAAGTCACTCACTGGATCTGAAACGCTGAGGAGCGATGTACGACAGTCTACAGCAATTAGTTTAGTTTTAAAAATCGTGTGTTGATGAGCGCTGTAAAAATATTTAATATGATGACGTCATTTATTGGTGTGCATCGGTGTGCAAAATGAAACCTCTATTATTATGAAATACTTTGCGTACATTTCAGAAACTTAAATATTTCGTATTTATCAAAAAAGGACAAGTTAGTTGGCCTTTTGAAAAAAAGGTTGGCGCCGTAGGCGCCAAAAAAATGGGGCGCCGCAGACGCCACGGCGCCCCGGAAAAATCTAGTTGTTAAATAAGAAGCTACCAGTATAAGTTTGACAATAGAAGAAAATTGGTCTGTCGATTTTGTGGCTACCCCGAAGAGACGGTGGCCCTCGTACTAGAATGTTGCCCCGAGGTGGACGAGGCATTATAAGTGAAGTTAAGGTACCTGCAGAGGACTACCTCTATGGCGATGCCCGCTTGATGAGATTAGCTTGCGATAGATTGAAGCGGGTCTTAAGAACTTAAAGGCTGGATCCAGCAATTACAATATATTTAGAAAAGATAGAACAGACAGTCATGGTGGCGTCCTACTTGCAATAAAATCAACTTTCATAGCCGAACAAATTAACACAGAACCAAACTCCAATATAGAATCAGTTTTCTGCAAAATAGTTAAACCAAACTCATCACCCTTTATTGTAGGCAGTCTATATAGGCCACCAAATGCAAACATAGAATACATGAGGAATCTCTGCAGTCAACTAATTTACATTAAAGACAATCATAAAAATGCTGTAATTTGGACTATGGGGGACTAAAATCTTTTAGATATAAATTGGAAAAAATATACAATTGATAACCACCAAAATAATAAAGAAAATAATGAACATTTTTTACACACAATAAACAACATAAACCTAGAAAAGATAGTAAAAAAAGCAACTAGGAAAAACAAAATACTATATTTATTCCTAACAAACAGACCAGGACTTGTGGTAGACTTCACAATAATTCCTGGACTATGATATTGTTAGGGTAACCAACACAATAAAAACTAAAATAAATAAGATGCCTAGAAGAACAATATATCTTTGGAATAAATGCAACTTAATAAAATTACACCAATCAGCTTCTAATTTCCAACAAAATTTCCTAAGTAAATTCAGCATAATTAGCCCTGTAGAAGAAATATGGAAGGAAATAAAAACAAATCTAAATACCATAATGGATCAGAATGTTCCAACAAAAATAATTTCAAATATAATTAATCAATGCTGGTTCAATTTTAAATTAAAAAACTATTGCAAACTAAAGGAGAATTTATTTAAGAAATTTAAGGCTACCAATTTAGAAAGGATACACAAAAAATACTTTAAAAATAAACACCTGACACAAAAACTTAGCCGTAACCTCCAAAATAATTATATAAACAATGTGATAACTAAAGATAACAATAAAAACTTAGGGACCTTTATCAAATCTAAAAAAATGAAGCCTTCAGGTATAACCACACTAAAATGCTCAAATAATAAAACCTTTAATGATAATGAAAATAAAGCTAATATCTTTAACAAATATTTTGCATAATCATTTTCTGCTTTGAATTAAGCAATGAACTGTCCCCAATCCTTGTAGTTCTTTTTCAAGCCTCTCTAAACCAGGGTAAAGTGCCCCAAGATTGGAAATTAGCCTATGTAGCGCCACTCTTTAAGAAAAGTGATAAGTCCGACCCTGGTAATTACAGACCTGTATCACATACCAGTATCACATGTTAATTACTGGAACACATAAAATATAGCTGAATAGTTAACCACCTTGACAAATATAATGCCCTATGCCCACACCAACATGGCTTTAGAAAGAACATATCATGTGAAACACACTTGATAAGCCTAATAGATGATCTATCTAAAGGCTTAGATAATAATGAACAAATAGATACAATACTACTAGACTTCTCAAAAGCATTCGACAAAGGTCACCACCTTAGTTTACTCAAAAAACTTAAATACTTTGGATTCTCAGGTCCCTTACATCACTGGATCCAAGATTTCCTATTGGGTAGGGAGCAAACTGTAATAATTAATGGTTCTAAATATACACCAAAAATGGTTAACTAAGTAGTTCCACAAGGAACTGTCCTAGGTCTCTTACTATTTTTAATTTATATAAATGACTTACCCAACAATATCTCAACAGGAACTAAAGTTAGGTTATTTGCTGATGATTGTATAATCTATAGAACAATCAAGTCAGAACAATATAGCAAAATTTTACAAAAAGACTTAGATGAATTAATAAAATGGGAAGCTAACTGGAGTATGTCCTTCCACCCAGTAAAATGTCAACTGCTAAAAGTAACAAAGAAAAAGAAACAAATAAATTCAAAATATTTCATTCATGGAAAAAAACTAACCCAATCTAAAGATGCGAAATACTTCGGAGTCTTAATAAATAAAAAACTATCTTGGAATCCCCATGTCAATGAAGTTATTAAAAAATCAAAAAAAACCTTAGGCTTTATAAAAAAGAAACTTTTAAAAATGTAACAAAGATATAAAACTAAAATGCTACCTCACCCTGGTGAGACCTATACTAGAATATGCATCTGCTGTATGGGACCCATCCACCAAAGAAAATATTGATAAGTCAGAACAAATCCAAAAAATGAGCTGCCAGATTCATTACTGGAGAATATTAAAAACTGACAAGAGTAACTAGGTTAGTTAAATCATTAAACCTTGAAACACAAGAGGATAGAAGAACCAAGAGTAAATTAGTAATTATACATTAGGCAATTAATTCTAATTTAGAAAAAACAACAAAGATAACCTAATACAACCCTCAAATAGGCATAAAGTTAAAAACAGCTTCCTTATTCCATACGCAAGAACAAACACATACAAGTTTTCTTTCTTTCCGTCCGGTATTCGGGCGTGGTATGGGTTGCCTGAAGAAACCAGGAAAGCCTCCACTTTATCATCTTTTAAAACTCTAGTAACAATACAGGACTAAACACAAACATAGAAATACGTAGGACGCATTAGTCTTCTGAACAAAAGGAGCGTCTATAACATATAAGATAAGATAAGATAAGATAAGATAAGATAAAAAAAGTGAATTTGCAATCATATGTTGACACCGGATGTTATAAATGTTATGATTTGTAATGTGAATTGAACGCATGAGTTGTCGTGAACTTATCGATTGGCTTGCTATAAATGTATGATTTAAAGATCTGATTAAACACAACTGATACACAGATCACTAGCTGTTTAAGTCCTGTTTTTTAACTCAATTTCTTCTACATAGGAGACTGCGTATGTAAAGACTTTTTATGTAAAGTGAGTATGCGTTCATCCGTCACAAGAATGTTAATAAAGTAGTTAGCAAGATGGTTCCTTTTAGGGTTATGAGAATATCTGTTTTTATTAAAGTGATTTGTCTGCGTGAGCACAAGCTCAGGTGGATGACGTTTTCGTCACGTGGGGCGTGGTTCAGAGTCCATGCAAGGGTCAGTCCAGACCCACGGGTATATAACTAGTGTGACTCAGCAGTAGGTGACACACGAAAGACGGGCACAAAGTAAACACAGGACAAGCGAGCACAAGAGAGACTTGAGGCTTAACGTTGCCCGGGGTCGGTCAGTTGGACCAAGTTCTGTAACATGTTGAAATTAATGTACACGGAGTGATGCTATTATTAATAAAGATGTACATAAGTTACGAGTAAAGACTCATGTGAATAAACATTGCTTTTAGTACAAGGAATTGCGTTCAATCTATAAACGCAAGTTGGCGGAGAAGTCATAATCAGAACCCTTAGACATCGAGTACCTAGACATGGGACCCCATCAAACACTGTAAACTTAGGATCACTAAGCAGAGTCTACGAGTACAAGAACGATGTCGAGAGAGACGCAGAAAACAAATCAGCCTAGTGGTGTGTCACAGAACTGTCCGTGCTGGACAGTGCAAGGTCGGATATATAATGTATTCGTCGCACAAGTCATCCAAAGAGCCAGATCATTGCAGGAGCGTGGAAATACGCTCACATCGGAGTGGGTGCAGTACCAAGTTGAAAACAGACATCGAGAACCAGACATAGTGAACCTGACATCGAGACAAAGACATCGAGAACCAGACATCGAGATTCAGGCATCGAGAACCAGGCATCGAGAACCAGTCATCGAGAAACAGACATAGTGAACCAACCATCGTTAGCCATACATCAAGAACCAGACATCGAAATGCAGAAAACGTGAAGCAGACATTGAGAACCAGACATACAGAACCAGAAGTTCGAGAACCAGAAGAACATCATGGCAGCAGGGTTGTACAAACTGTACCCAGATATCTGGTTTTGAGGCACCAGTGGTCTCCCTTGCACCCCTTTTCCTGTTAGTTTGGAACAGACTTCGCCGTGCTTGTTTGGCAAGCAACACGTGAAGGCCATGAGCTTAATTTGGCTGCTGCCAGAAGCGATTAGAGTTGCAAACCATTGGAGCATTGCTTGACGGTGAGGGAGCTTATCCATGCACCCACTCCAGCTTTGACAGCTTTTGAAGCTTCAAAATCAATTGCTTTGGTCAGTTGAGGCTTGTCAGCTTTAGACGGCCGCTCATCTAGGAGAAGGAAAACTCTGACCCCAAACCCCCGCTTCCTTGCGGCAATACTCGCTCGTGAGAAAGGCTAGGGGAGTATACCCCGATCACAAATAGAAGCCGTAATCCCGAAGGCAGCTTGGCGTTTGCTTACAACGTCTCTCTGGCAATTCTTGCGACGTAGTTGACACAAAGATGTACTTGCCCTACCTCTCCGTTGTACCCCTCAGCTACGTGGAGAGAGGTAGTCTGCTGCACGGGCAACGCGCTGACTCTCCAAACCACCAGCCCAGGCCTGCATGTAGACATAGCCACCTTACAAGAGCCATCGTTGTCAGGTTCTGGTTCACTAAGAGCAAAGGAATACACGTTCTTCTGGCAGAGCAATTGCGAGGAAGAATACATAGAGCATGGAGTTGGATTTTCTGTCCGAAACTCCCTCTTAGGATTGGTAGCACCCTGCCAACAGGGAACTGAAATTCGTTTCATACTTCGCTTATACACTACAACAGGGCCCGCCTACCTAAATAATGTTTATGCTCCAACACTCAATTCAACCATGCTGACAAAATATTTAGTTCTACAACCAGTTGGACTCACTGTTAAACTCGATATCAAAAGATGGGCACGTAATAGTGTTAGGTGACCTTAACGCTACAGTTGGTGCAGACTACACCTCATGGCACTCTTGTCTGGGAAGATTTGGCACACGAAAACTGAACGAAAATGGACAGAGACTCTTGGGACTTTGCTCCTACCACGATCTATTAATATCTAATACTTTTTTTCACACAAAGCCTCAACATAGAGTGTCCTGGAGACATCCCCACTCTAAGCAGTGGCACCAGCTGGACCTAATTATTACCAGGCGTTCTGCACTGAAACATGTCCTCCTCACTCGAACTTTTCACAGTGCCGACTGGGACACAGATCACTCACATGCCACCAATAAAAAAGCTCACCTTTCAGCTACACCTTCAGTCTTCAGGGCTCTTACGTTCCGTAAGATAATTGACTGTATGCCTAACTAATTCAATGGCACACCTATACATGAATCTGAAACTAACGTAGCGAGCTACTCACCTCAACCAACCCAGATCACTACAGATCACGTTGATGTATGTTATAGAAAACAAAGTTCAAGTTACTCCAACCCAAGCTAAGACATTTATAGTTAGGGCGTGTGATCTACTGTTTGTGTGTCTTAGTTTTGGCATGATCTGTGTTTCTTGAGACGGCTAGAAAAAAAGTAATCCCATTTGAAATCTATTTTAAAAGTCAACCAAATTTGTAAATATAAATTAACAATCATTGGCAAATTGAATTTGTTAAATTTTCTGCTAAAACCTTAATAAAGGCTACCAACAAAATTTGGTAATATTATTTTTGAATCATTAAAATGCACACATAAAAATCGCAAATTTCGTGTGAGTTCTAGCAACATGTGATACTCAAAAACGTCAATAGAGAATTTTGTTCCAATACTTTGGTGTGACGTTCTAGTATTACTTTATCATCTTTATTTTTTTTTCTATTTTTTTTTTTTAAAATAACTCTGAGCAATTAACCACCTCTAAAAATGTGTGTATTACTGCATACACCCACTAAGCCCACATATTGCTACATCCATGACTAAGCTTATTATTGTTAAATTTCCAAAAATCATACAGACAGGCATGAAGAACAAATACAAAATGTATTTTAAGTAATAAAATGGAATAAAACAATTATTTAAAATTTCCAATAATTAAGGGGAGTATCCATTTTAAAGAGGGAGACATTATTTTATAACAAATTTTCCGGGGGCGATTTTGTTTTAAAATAAATTCTCAGGGGGAGACTTCATTTTGGGAAAGACTTTATTTCATGACACTAGCTTTCCAGAAGTTTTTTTACCTATGCTAAAATAAATTTACTGAATTGACGATCTGTTTTAAAATTTATATAATTCATCTTTGTTATGTTCTTAGATTGTAAATAAATATTTTAAAGACAATGTTTTTTTTTAATTTATCACTTAATATGTGATATTTTTAAAGTTGGTTTTTAAGGGAGATAATTTTATTTGGCATCTTGCTTTGACAATCCGGCTAGTAGGATGCTAGATAAACAAAATGGATTTTTTCATACTCCGATTTTTAAGCTATAAATGCTGAAAAAGGCATTAGAAACTGATTCTTAAAAATTACAAATTTATAAATTAGTGTTATAATAGCTAAAATACAACATATAATTATAATCATGGATGTAATAAATTAAAATCGTAAGTTCTCAAGAGAAAATTAAAGTTCGCTGTGAAATAAAATACGTGTAAAAAATGCAAGATTTCCAATTTATTTATTTTTTCTTTGGGAGGGGGATTACGGTTGAAATTTTTTTTTTTTTTTTTTTAATACTCTTTTTTTTTTAAAAAAAAGGGGGGTTGCAGCGGAAACCTCAAACTTCTCTCATCGATCTCCGCTGCAGTCCCTTTTTGGACATAGCGTTTAATTTATTTATTTTAAATGTACATAGTTTTTATGAAATATTTGGCTGAAGGCCTTACAATGGAAAGAATTATTATTATTTTTTTTTTTTTATTTTTTTTTTTTCAAAATTGGATGATGGACAGATACGTTGACGATACTACATTCAGACCAGCCTGTCTGAGGCGAGCCTGCCTCATAAGGCTAAACAACCAACACACCCAGAAAACCTCTCGAGCCATACTTATACAGACTATACAAACATACAAACATGGTGGTGTGAGTGATATGCCCCGTGAAGTGAAATGTGAGAATGAGAGGGACGAAAAGTGGCATGGTGTGAACACACATATTATAAGAGAGGGGGTGATGGGTTATGGCTGTTCCTCCGGTGGACTTGTCCGTGCCTGTTCCTTTTGATCCTCCCGATTCCTCTCTGAAAGGAAACGAGCAGATTTCTGAGCGCAGACACTGTCCGGGGTTATGGCCCTTACACTATATTCATGCATTGTTGATACTTTATTTACGTCTATTTACATCAGAAGAATATTAATTTTTAAGTTTAATTTAGATTATGCTGTGTATTCGGTTTTATTTATTTTGTTATTATATTATTATGTTATTATTATATTTGGTCTATTAGATTTTGGATTCTTGCTCTAAATAGTTTCTCTATTAGAGGTTCCGTGTAGTTGTGTTTATTGAAAGCTATGTTAGTTCTGCACTGCCAAATGTGCTTTCTATATTCCGCCAGCAGTCGTAGGCTGATGACATGTTGCGTTGTATTATGTGATTTAGGGATAGTATTTAGGGTTATCGCCCTATCTATGTTAATTGGGTAGTTTGTTCCAGCTTCTAACAGTTGTGTTAAAGTGGATTTGGTTTTTTGTATTACATTACATTCTAAGAAGAGGTGTCTCTCTGTCTCTATTAATAAATATCCACAGAGTGGACATCTCGGTCTTAAGAGTGTATGTTGTTCCGGCCTTTCTGACGTTGGTTTCATGTTATAAATTAGCCGGTAGGTTATTTCACTTGCTTTTGGTTCTATTTCTTTAATGTGTAGGTTTTTAAAGGTGTCGTCTATATTTGTTTTGTTGAAAAGTCTCAGCCACTTGATTCTCTCAAGATGAGGGGTTTTCTGTCGTTCTCTCAAGTGGTCGTAGATTTCCTTGTTTGTTTTGTGGATTTGGCTTTCGTTATTTTTTATGGCGCGTAAGCTTGTTTGATAAAAGGTGGGGACTCTCGTCCCCATGTAGTGCGGTGTTTGGTTATCCATAGGTGTCAGACGTGTCAGTCTGGCCCCTATGTAATAGTGTGTTAGTGAATGTTCTTGTGGTCCCTGATTGCTTGTCCAATGTGCCTGATCCTCATGGCTTTAATTTTCGTTTTTATATCCTGCAGATTTGTTCCTCCTTCTAATTTGGTCTGCATTAGAGTTGATTTCTTAATGTTCGATTTGGTGTGCTTAAAGATATATGTTCTAATCGCTTGGTTAATTATTTTTAGAGTGGGAGGAGGGATGTCAAAAATGTTCCCTACGTAAATTAATTTTGGTATTATTAAAGTATTTACTAGTGTACTCCTACCAAATATTGTTTTAGCTGCGTATTTATATCGCGTGATGATTTTGTTAACAAATTTTACTAGTGAATCCCATGTTTCTTTATGTGTTTCCCATGGGTTGTTTGTGAATGTTAATCCGTATATAAGTAATTCTTTCTTTCCTTCCAAGTTTAGGGGATAGTCATCCTTATTCATAAGTTTTCCCATTCCCATGATTTCCGATTTCTTGATGTTAATTTTTGATCCGCTTGCTGACCCGAATTCCTCGAAGGTTTCCATTATTCTTTTGATTGAGTTGTTGTTTTGTGTAAAAAAGATAGTGTCGTCAGCGTATGCTAATAACTTTCTTTCTCCTTTATTGGGTAGGTGTATTCCTTTTATGTTGCTATCTAATCTGATTTTTTCTAATACCGGCTCTATGGCCAGGATATACAAATAGGGCAAGAGTGGGCACCCCTGCCTAACAGATCTTTGTATTTTTATTCCTTCCGATAGTGTGTTATTAATTAGTATCTTACTAATGGGATTTTTATATAATATTTTGACCCATTCACACACGTAGCTAACTAGGTTATTTTGTTTTAGTATTTTGTGTAGGTATGTGTGACATACCCTATCGAATGCTTTCTCTTGGTCGAGGGCCAAGATACTCGCTGCGATGTTTTTGTCTTTGGCATAATGTATTACGTCTCTGATGAAGTGGTTATGGTTGTTTATGTTTCTATCTTTAATACTGCATTGTTGGTCTGGATGCACCAGATCCTTTAGATACGGTTTAATTTTATTTGCTATTACTTTAGTGATTATTTTGTAATCTGTGTTAAGTAAAGATATTGGTCTATAATTTTTTTGTTTGTGTTCTATCTGTTTTCTTTTTGTGGAGAATTTTTATGTACGACTCTCCCATGTTGCGTGGCAGCTCTTTGTTCCTGTACGTTTCGTCCGTCATCGCGCGTAGGAGTGGCGTCAATTGTGTGGCAAAATGTTGGTAGAACTCGGTCGTCAGCCCGTCTGGCCCGGGTGACTTCCCTTTGTTCATGTCGTCTAACGCAGACTTTATGTCTGTGCTATCTATTGGTCTGTCTAGGGCGTCCCTCTGGTCGTCCCTTAGTGTCTTTGTGTACGCCAGGTACCTATCCTGAGTGTCTGGGTTTGTTTGTTCGTGTGTGTATAGTCTTGTGTAATAGTCAGTGAACGTCTGCACTATGCCGTTGTCGTCGTCGTGTATCGTTCCTCTACTGTCCTCGATTGCTTGTATATTGTGGCTACGCTGGATGTTTTCTTCTATAGTTAAAAAATGTTTTGTTGGAACTTCTAGATTGTCTATTAGTGTTCTGCTTCTAATATGTGCCCCTTTGTATTTAACCTGTTCTATTTCCTCTAAGTCCTTTTCTAACTCTATCACTATAGGGTCAGTGGGGTCGGTTAATTTTAGTATTGGTATTTGGTGTCTCAATTCTTTCTCTCGTTCCTTACGTTCTTTGTGTATGTCTGCGGCGATTGTCTGGGTAACTCTTCTCACTGTTGATTTGAAGAGCTCCCAGTGCTTGCCTATATTATTGTTGGTATTTTTGTTGTGTACAGTTTTATGATAGGCGTTATGATTTCCAAGTATCTGTTGTTTTCTAAAAGGGTGTTGTTAAATTTCCAGTGTGGAGACCGTCACGTGGCTCTGATTTCGTTTTGTCCGTTTATCTGTACTTTGATTGCTTTGTGGTCTGTGTATTTTAGTGTTTCTGCTATGTGTGTTACCTTGTATATGGCTGACGATGTTGGCACATACAGCCTGTCTAGCCTGGCGCTTGTGGTATGAAAGTCACTTCGGTGTGTCATTTCCCTCCCCTTGGGGTGTTTTTCCCTGTAGGCGTCGGTTAGGCTAAATGTGTCGGTAATGTATTTTATTATTTCTATTTGACTATTCTCCTCGTATATTACTCTTTTTCTAGTCCTGTCCCGGTTGGTGGAGTCTAATGGGTCATTTATATAGTTAAAATCTCCCCCCATTATAATTTCATCCCCGTCCTGGGTATTACCTATGAATTGTACCAGTTTCCTGTAGAAAATTTCCTTTTTTTAGCTGACCCTTGTCCGACGCTGCGTATATGTTAAAGAGTGTAAACTTTTTGTGGTTGTTTGTAATCTTGACTGTGGTTATCCGTCCTTCGTTGTCGTTTCCTTTGTTCGTGACCTGCCATCGGTCTGATGTTGATATGATGGCTGTTCCTTGTCCTAGGCGTTTATCCCCGTTGCAGTAATGTGCGTGGGTGTGTTTAAAGCCTAAGCTGGTGGTGTAAGTATTGGCGTCGTGTTCCGAGTGTATGTTAGTTTCCTGAAGAAAAATAAAATCTGGTGTGTGCTCTTTAACGAGTTTAATGATGCAGTCTCCCTTTGTTCTGCATCCCCTAATGTTGAGGGAGATTATTGTGAGCGTGTTGTCTGCCATTTCTGTGTGTCTAACTGGTGGTGTGTGTGTGATGTCTTATGGTGGGTTTGTTTAAAACTGTCGGTTGAAGTTCCTGTTCAGGTCGCTCCTTAGTTGTTTCCTTCTGGACTGCTCCAAGTTCTTGTTGATGTTCTGCCGCAATACTTTGACAATTGTTTCTAAAAAATGTTAATAGAAATTTATAACTATAAGATGACGAGGAATTCCGTTGTGGCGTTTATTTGGTTCCTTAAAAGATTTCCATGGTCGCTCAATTATGATCGACGAAACCTAGGCAGTGATTAAAGGTTTATTGAGAGTAATCTAAAAAATAAATAAAGATATTATTTTAAATCTAATGATACATAAAACAGCACATCATTTGTAAGCAAACTGACTTCAATCTATTATTTATATTGCTTTTAATCGACGATGTTCTAATTTCTAGTGAAATCTCATTACAGTTAAAATTAAATTAAATTAATATAATGAATATAGTCAATCTTGCAAAGTATAATCTATTTTTCAATCCATTAAATATAATTATTATTTACATGCTCAACTTATAAATTAAAAAATAATTACCAGGGTCCGATTCATCAGCTTTCTGAACGAGTGGCATTACGCTGACTAATTTCCAATCCTGGGGCGCTTTACTCTGGTCTAGATAGGGTTGGAAAAGATCAACAAGGTTTAGGGTCAGGTCATTGCTTAATTATTTTAGAAACCTGGTAGGCAATTCATCAGGGCCAATAGCTTTGTGTATTTTAAAGCTTTTTACGTGTGAATGTATACCTATCTCATCTACAGTTATGTTACCTATTTCTTCGATTTTATTTCAATATTATTACCATTGCCTCGTCACTTCATGTGGAAAATGATGATGCAACAAAGTGTTAAGTGCATAAGCTAGAGTCTCATTAACCGTATACGTTTTATTATTTCAGCCTTTTAGTGTGTCTATACCTGTAAGTTCCATGTTTTTGGATTTGATAAAGGACCATCAGTTTTTATTTTTATCTTCAGTTATTACTTTGTTTATAAATTCATTTTGAAGATTTCGACTAAGTGTTTGTGTCAAATGTTTAATTTTTAAATTTTTTTTTTTTATTTTTCTAAATTGTAAGCCTTAAATGTCTTAAATATGTTCTCTTTTTGTGTTCATAACCTTTAGAATTTAGAATTGAACCAGAATTTCTTAATGCTATTTAAAGTTAGTTTTGTTGGAACATTCTCATCCAATATATTTATTAGATTTGTTTTTAATTCCTTCCATATTTCTTATATGGGCTTTTTCTTCTATGGGCTATCTATTCTAAGTTTACTTAACAAATATTTTTGGAAATTAGCAGGTGATTGCTGTAATTTTATTAAGTTGCAATTATTCCAAAGATGTATTGTTCTTTTAGCCATAATGTTTATTTTAGTTTTTATTGTGTTCGTTACCCTAACAATATCATGGTCCTATAGTCCTTGAATTATTGTGCAGTCTGTTAACTACTCTGATTGTTAGGAGTAAAACTAATTTTTTTTTTCCTTTTTGGTTTTTTAACTGTCTGTTCTAGGTTTATGTTATTTATAGTGTCTTAAAAATGTTCATTAATCTCTTTTTTTATTTTGATGGCTATTAATTGCATAGTTTTTCCAATTTACTTATGGAATATTAAAGTCCCACAAAGTCCAAATTACAGCATTTTTATGATTTTCTTTAATAGAAATTAGTTGATTGCATGGATTCCTCATGTATTCTATGTTTGTATTTGGTGGCCTTTTATACTGCCTACAATAAAGGATGATGAGTTTGGTGTACCTATTTTACAACCACCCCCCCCCCCGAAAAAAAAAACAAACAGATTCTATATTAGAATTTTGTTTTGTAGAAATTTCTGCAGCTATGATAGTTAATTTATGGCGAGTAGTGTACGACCATGGTTGTATGTTATATCTTTTGTAAAAAATAGTATAATTGCTGCTTCCAATTTCACAGTTATATATATATATTGGGGTTCATCCAAATTTCAAAACAAGCAATTATGTCTGGTTCTCCTGTTTTAGAAAAAGCTATAAAATCTAGAATTTTTGTATGCTTTGAAAAGGAATTATTATAGATTTAAGAGTGTTTTGATTGTTGGTATTGTTCGATTTTTTTATTTTAATAGTTTGTGTGTCAGGTCAGATTTTATGTAACGGGTTTTTAATATTAGAATTATCCAAAAAACTTTAAAAGTTTATGGTGATAAGTCTGGATTGATTAGGGGTAATCGAAAATGTATGCAGTGCCAAGATGCATATTTATTTCCTACATGGATATGCAACTAGCGCATCTGGTTATCGATCTAATTTTATTATAAATACAACTTAAAAGAACTTGAAAATTTTGTTTTGTTTTGTTTCATGATGATTCAGATAGAATTATAAATTAGCGATGAATCGTATCCCTAAATACACAAGTGTTTATTATATTTCCTTTATTCAAATATTTGATTTAAGCGAGGGATAGATCTAATTCTAAAAACATTTATTGTAAGTGTACTTAAAATTACCGAATGTACTAAGGTTAAAAAAATGGGTATCAAAGTTAAATCTGAATTTTTTCGAATAGAGGGGGCCTCAACGCTAAAACGATGCAGAAAGTTAAGTTAAAATCCGTGTTAATTAAAAGTTAAATCATAAGTAATGTCAGTGTTAATAATTGTCAAGTTAATATGAAATCGAATAAATAATAAAGTCTTGAAATTGATGAAAACAAAATTTGCCACCTGCTAAAAGGGATATGGCGGCTGGGAAGAAAAGTCAATAGTGTGCTCGTTTGAAAAAAAAAGGATATATTTATTAGGAGTTAAATCAGGACCAGCTGTGTGTATAGGTGAGCTAGGCAGCCGTGTAGAACCTCACAGTAGTCTAATCATTAGTGGGGGCCTTGCAAAATATTCTTTTTTTTTTTTTTACATTAATTTTAAGGCAACTAAATTCAATTCGTGTAGGACTTTCGATTCCCTAAGGCCTGTGTCACGAAATAAAGTCTCCCCCAAAATAAAGTCTCCCCCGGAGAGTTTATTTTAAAAAAAACTTCACCCCCGGAGAAATTGTTTCAAAATGAAGTCTCCCCTATTAAAATAAATCCTCCCCTTAATTATTTAAAAATATAAATAATTATTTTATTAAACTTTATGACTTACAACATAATTTGTATTTTTTCTACATGCATTTGTGTATGATTATTGGGAATACAACGATCTTAACCTTAGTCAGGGGCGTAGCTATTTGTGGGTTTAGACGTTGTATGCCGGTAAAGACAAATATTTAGAGTTGTTGAATTGCCCAGAGTCATTAAAAAGATTAACAGACAAATAAACTGACATATAAAGATGATTAGTAATACGAGAACGTTGCATCGAAGTCTTTCTTTACGTTTGTAATACGAGTTAGGATTTGAACGAAAGTTTCTATTTCTATTTGTGCAATATAATAATTTAAAAATATCACAAGTCTTCTACCCGTAGCGTTTACTATATCTACAGCACAATATATATATATATATAATTAGCAAATCCAAGTTGCCAAGGTTTGTAAATTTTAAGAAAAAAATAATTAAAGTTCACTTTTAAAAAATAGTTTTAAAAAGTTTTTAAATAGGATTACTTTTTTGTGTTGCCGTCTCAAGAAACACAGAACATGCTAAAATTCAGACACACAAACATTAGGTCACACGTTTAAACAATGAGCTAGGGTTGGAGTCTACCGATACGTTAAATTTATTGCGTAGCTCAGATAAGAGTACCGTGTATATGTGGATTTAGGTGAGGCGCACGCTTAGCTAGTTTGAAATTCGTGTGCCGTTTAATATGTTAGGTATAAAGTCAATTATCGTAGAGCCCAAGAGGTCGAAGGTGTAGCTTAGAGGTTGGCTTTTGTTATTGATGACGTGCGCTGTCGTGTGTGTGTGTGTGAAATGATTGTCATCTTGTTTCTCTAAGGGAAACTTGGAACGTTAATACGTTTAAAACATTCCCTAAGCATTTTGTAAGCTCATCACTTACTTCACATTTTTTTATTTATTTGTTAGTAGGCTATTTTATTTAATTGTTTTAAAATTATTTATGTTTGTGCCTGATATTATTGTAATGTCCTGTAATGAATTATTAGAAATGATAAATTTAAATTTAAAATTTTAAGGCTCACTCTAAATTTTTTTATATTTTAATGTAAGGAAAATAGTAGTATTTTCACACAGAAAAAAAAAATACACACACTCACACACACACACAAACAAACACACACAAACACACACACACATATATATATTTATATTTATATATATATATTAATACTAGGTTTTGATTGAGTGGATTTATATACTGAAATATGGCCGAACTCGGAGCTGGATTTTGTAAACATGGAGGGCTTACGGATTTGCTAGAATCTATTATAAATATGTATGTATTATGGGTCTATCGGCTTGCCTGATTTGTCCGGATTTAAGAATTGAAATTGTGTCTAAGTCGGAATTGAAAACATGGCTGAATTCCGAATTATCCAAAAGAAAGATCCATAACAACCCTAATTTAACTGCAAGACCAGGGAAAAACCACGAATAAACTGTGGAAAAGCGTAAGACGCAATAATCTCATATCTGCAATGTATAAAATAATTGTTATATCCATATACATGTTTGTATATATGAATATGTTTTTGTATGTGCGTATTTTTATGTATGTATTTTGTGTACAGTATATGTTTATGTTTGAACGTAGAAATGAATTTATGCATATAATTATGTATGTATCTATGCATTGATGCATGGATGAATGTATGCATATATGCGTGCATGCATGTATACATGCGTGTTTGTATGTATGTTTAATATTTCTTTTTATTATATTTAAAAGATACACTTTGAAATGCTATCTAATGTGATGAAAGTATTGATGATTGTAGTAAAGGCTGTGTTATTATAATCATTAGTTTAGTGGGTTTTTTTTTGTAGTCATAGAAATAATCTGACAAATTATTATTGTAGCATTTATAAATCAATGTTGAACAATATACCAATTTAAAAACCAGAAGCCAATGTTTAGTAAATAATTGGATTTTTTAATTTGATAGCTTGATAGAGAAAAAACGTCTCGGTACATTTATTAAAAGAACTAGCAATTTGGTCGCGCTTTGCTGCGGGAAGATGGAGTATGAGTGATAAGTGAGTGAATGAATAAAAAACACTATATTTTGGCCCCCAGCGTCCACCAAGGAATATTTTAAATATTATTTAACCTGCTGCCATCGTGGAAGTGTTTTTATAAAAAAATCCCCATTGTTTTTTGCGTTACCTATTTGGGAAATAGGAAAAATGGTGCCTTTCAATATGTACATAGCACATATTTGGAAAAAACACGTTTTTGAGGTCCAGGCCCCAATGAGTGTCAATTAAAAAAAATATATCACGCTAATTTTTGTCGCGAAAGGGTACCCAACAACTTCCTAAAGTTTTATGCTTCTAACTACAAATGGAATGGGATAGTTAGGGATTTTTTATTTTTACATATATTTAATATTAGGGGAAAACTATATTTTGGCCTCTCAGCCCACAGTAAAAAATGTTTTAAATAATTGTTCCCCTGCTACCATCCTGGAAGTGTAGTTAACAAACCCCCAAAGTTTCATGCGTTTGCCTATTCGAAAAATAGAAGAAATATTGATTTTCGATTTTTTATTTCTCGTATAAGGAAAAAACACGTTGTTTTTTTTTGTGCCCAGGCCTTCATGAGTGTGCATTTAAAAATATTTTTACGCCAATTTACGTCGTTTTTAGAGTACCCAACATCTTCCAAAAGTAGTATGTTTTTATCTACACGATGAATTGTGGAATTTGTGATGAGTCGGTTTTAAATATAAGAAAAAAATATATTTCGGCCCAAGGCCCCCTCTGAGTGGAATTTTACCATTCTCTTACGCCAACTTCCATTGGGAGATTGTACTTAACAACTTCGCAAAGTGTAATGCATTTACCGAAATGGAGAACAGGGGAATTAGTGATTTGTAGTTTTTATATAGTTTATATTAGGAAAGAAACTACATTTGGTTCTCTGGCCTCCACTAAGAGATAATTTGAAAATATGTTTTCATCTGCTACCATCGTGAAAGTTTAATTATCAATTCCCCAAAGTTTTAAGAGTATACCTACTCAAGAAATAAGAGAATCAGTGATTTTAAATTTTTATAAATCTCATATAAGAAAAAAATACGTTTGTGGGGTCCCGGCCCCCATGAGTGTGAATTTCAAATTTCTTTTACACCAGGATTCGTCCTGAGAGTGTACTAAACAATTAACCAAAGTTTCATGCTCCTAACTACACGGAAAATTGGAGAATTAGTGATAAGGTTTTTTTTTTATATAATAAAAATATATTTGGGCCCAATGTACCCAATTAGAGGGATTTCTAACATTCTTTTTGCCAATGGTCGGGAGTTTGTATTAAAAAAAGTTCAAAAGTTTAATGCTTCTACCTATATGGGAAATAGGAGAACTAGTGATTTTCAATTTTTTTAACTCATATAAAGAAAAAAATGTTATGGGGGCCCCGGCCCACACTAGTGGGAAATTTAACATTCTCTTTTGCCAATTATCATCGGAGGCATGTACTCAAAAAAATTACAAAGTTTCATGCTTCCAACTGTACGGGAAATAGGAGAATTATTGATTTGCAATTTGTAAATAGCTAATATAAGGGGACATATTTTTTATGAGGCCCTATTTTTTTGGGCTCCCTTACCTCTATGAGTTGGCATTTAACATTCTCTTGCGCCAATTATCATCAGGAGATTAAACTCAACAACTTCCTAAAGTTTCATGCTCTCCACCTACATGATGAATGGAAGAAATAGTTATTTTAGTTTTTAAATTTGGGCCCCCAGCCCCCCGTAAGAAAAATTTTAAAAATTATTTCACCTGACAGCATTGTAAAAGTGTATTTATAAAATCCTCAACATTTGATGAGTCTACCTACTCGGAAAATAGGAGAATCGGTGATTTTTAATGTTTATATAGCTCATTTAATGAAAAAATCGTTTTCGGGGTCCCAGCCCCCATGAGTAGGAAATTTAATATTCTCTTTTTCCAATTATCGTTGGAATCATGTACTCAAAACAGTTCTTAAGTTTCATGCTTCTACCTACACGGGAAATAGATTAATTATTGATTTTTAATTAGCATATAGCTTATATAAGGATAACAGTTTTAGGGCCCCCATGAGTGTGAATTTCAAAATTCTTTTTCGCCATTTTTTTTTTCGTAAGAGAGTCTTCAACAACTTCTTAAAGTTTCATGCTTCTACCTATACGGAAAGTTGGAGAATTAGTGATCTAGGCAAAAAAAATTTGGGCTCCCGGCCCAACATGCGTGATAATTTCAAAATATACTTTCGCCAATTTTCGTAGTCAGTGTGTACCCAACAATCTACCAAAGTTTCATGATTCTACCTACACGGAAAGTTGGAGAATTAGTGATGAATCAGTGAGATAGTGAGTCATTGAGGGCTTTCCCTTTTATTAGTATAGACTAGCAATTTACCCGCGCTTTGCTGCGGAAATTAGGGTTTCAGCGAGCGTTTCGAAACCGCGTAACACTAATTAAAAACACAATTTGAGTTTAATATGACTAAAGATGGATATACTAAATAGATTAACTTCAACCATTCAGGCTCCTTACTACACAAGAACTTGGAGATTTAAAGATGCGTCTTTTTTTATAAACTTCACATTGGGGAAAAACCTATATTTCGACAATCGTCACCCTAGTGAGAAGTGATTTAATCTTACCATCGTGGGAAGAAATTTGGGGGGGGGGGAATACTCAACAACTTCCCAAAGTTTCAAGCTTCTACCTACACGGAAACTTGGAGAATTA
>MUZC01000326.1:178529-199039 GCA_002072015.1 Radix auricularia | reverse complement strand
AAAAATTATCGTCGAGAGAATGTACTAAAAAAATTCCAAATTTTTATACTTCTATCTACCCGAGAAATAGGAAAATTGGTGATTTTCAATATTTATAGAGCCCTTATAAGGAAAAAACATTTTGGACCCCCGGCCCCACATTAGCAAGATTTTTAAAATTCTTTTTCACCAATATGCGTCGATAGTGGGTACCCAACAACTCCCCAAAGTTTCATGCTTCTTCATACACGAGAAGTTGAAGGATTAGTGATTTGGTTAAAAACAGTTTTTTGGCCCCCGGCCCCACAGGAGCGAGATTTTAAAAATTCTTTTTCGCCAATTTACGTAATGAGGGAGTACCCAACAACTTCCCAAAGTTTCGTGCTTTTACTTACACGGAAATAGGAAAAATTGGTGACTTTCAATTTTTATAGAGTTCATATAAGGAAAGAATTTTTTTGGGCCCCCAGCCCCCCCATGAGCGATATTTTTAAAATTATTTTTCGCCAATTTTCGTCGTTAGTAGGTACCCAACAACTTCCCAAAGTTTCATGCTTCTACCTACACGGAATGTTGAAGAATTAGTGATGCACAAAAAAAATGATTTTGGGCCCCCGGCCCCACAGGAGCAAGATTTAAAAAGAAAAAAAATTCGCTAATTTTCGTCGTGAAATGGAACCCAACAACTTCCCAAAGTTTCATGCTTCTACCTACACGGAAATAGGAAAATTGTTGATTTTCAAATTTTATAGAGCCCTTATAAGGAAATAATTTTTTGGGCCCCCGGCCCCACATGAGCGAGATTTTTAAAATTATTTTTGGCCAATTTGCGTCGTTAGTAAGTACCCAACAACTTCCCTAAGTTTCACGCTTCTACCTATACGGAAAGTTGAAGAATTAGTGATGTAGGCAAACAATGTTTTTGGGCCCCCGGCCCCAGATGAGTGAGATTTTCAAAATTCTTTTTCGCCAATTTTCGTATTCAGAGGGTACCCAACAACTTCCCATAGTTTCATGATTCTACCTATACGGAAATAGGAAATTTGGTGACTTTTAAATTTTATAGAGCCCATATTGGGAAATAATTTTTTTGGGCCCCCGGCCCCACATGAGCGAGATTTTTTAAATTATTTTTCGCCAATTTTCGTTGTAAGTAAGTACCCAATAACTTCTCTAAGTTTCACGCTTCTACCTATACAGAAAGTTGAAGAATTAGTGATGTAGGCAAACAAAGTTTTTTGGCCCCCGGCCCCAGATGAGTGAGATTTTCAGAATTCTTTTTCGCCAATTTCGTATTCAGAGAATACCTAACAACTTCCCAAAGTTTCATGATTCTACCTATACGGGAACTTGGAGAATTAGTGATGAATCTTTTCAACCAATATGCGTCAATAGTGGGTACCCAACAACTCCCCAAAGTTTCATGCTTCTTCATACACGAGAAGTTGAAGAATTAGTGATTTGGTAAAAAACAGTTTTTGGGCCCCCGGCCCCACAGGAGCGAGATTTTAAAAATTCTTTT
Source organism: Radix auricularia (assembly GCA_002072015.1). Lineage (NCBI taxonomy): Eukaryota > Metazoa > Mollusca > Gastropoda > Lymnaeidae > Radix > Radix auricularia. Next base: position 197,538 of record MUZC01000326.1, on the reverse strand, counting down.
TCGCCAATTTACGTAATGAGGGAGTACCCAACAACTTCCCAAAGTTTCGTGCTTTTACTTACACGGAAATAGGAAAAATTGGTGACTTTCAATTTTTATAGAGTTCATATAAGGAAAGAATTCTTTTGGGCCCCCAGCCCCACATGAGCGAGATTTTAAAAATTATTTTTCGCCAATTTTCGTCGTTAGTAGGTACCCAACAACTTCCCAAAGTTTCATGCTTCTACCTACACGGAATGTTGAAGAATTAGTGATGCACAAAAAAAAAATGATTTTGGGCCCCCGGCCCCACAGGAGCAAGATTTAAAAAGAAAAAAAAATCGCTAATTTTCGTCGTGAAATGGAACCCAACAACTTCCCAAAGTTTCATGCTTCTACCTACACGGAAATAGGAAAATTGTTGATTTTCAAATTTTATAGAGCCCTATAAGGAAATAATTTTTTGGGCCCCCGGCCCCACATGAGCGAGATTTTTAAAATTATTTTTCGCCAATTTGCGTCGTTATTAAGTACCCAACAACTTCCCTATGTTTCACGCTTCTACCTATACGGAAAGTTGGAGAATTAGTGATGTAGGCAAACAATGTTTTTGGGCCCCCGGCCCCAGATGAGTGAGATTTTCAAAATTCTTTTTCGCCAATTTTCGTATTCAGAGGGTACCCAACAACTTCCCATAGTTTCATGATTCTACCTATACGGAAATAGGAAAATTGGTGACTTTCAAATTTTATAGAGCCCATGTTAGGAAAAAATTTTTTTGGGCCCCCGGCCCCACATGAGCGAGATTTTTTAAATTATTTTTCGCCAATTTTCGTCGTAAGTAAGTACCCAACAACTTCTCTAAGTTTCACGCTTCTACCTATACGGAAAGTTGAAGAATTAGTGATGTAGGCAAACAAAGTTTTTGGGCCCCCGGCCCCAGATGAGTGAGATTTTCAAAATTCTTTTTCGCCAATTTTCGTATTCAGAGGGTACCCAACAACTTCCCAAAGTTTCATGATTCTACCTATACGGGAACTTGGAGAATAAGTGATGAATCAGTCAGTCAGTCAGTCAGTCAGTCAGTGAGTGAGTGAGGGCTTTCCCTTTTATTAGTATAGATAACTTATCTATACTAATAAAAGGGAAAGCCCTCACTCACTCACTCACTGACTGACTTACTGACTGACTGACTGATTCATCACTAATTCTCCAACTTCCCGTGCAGGTAGAATCATGAAACTTTGGGAAGTTTTTGGATACCCTCTGACTACGAAAATTGGCGAAAAAGAATTTTGAAAATCTAACTCATGTGGGGCCGGGGGCCCAAAAACTTTTTTTGCTTACATTACTAAATCTCCAACTCCCCGTGTAGGTAGAAGCATGAAACTTTGGGAAGTTGCTGAGTACCCGCTGTGGACAAAGTTTGGCAAAAAAGTTTTTTTTTAAATATCTCTCAAGTGGGGCCGGTGGCCCAAAAAGATTATTTCCTTATAAGGGCTTTATAAAAATTGAAAATCACCAATTTTCCTATTTCCCGTGTAGCTAGAAGCATAAAACTTTGGAAAGTTGCTGGATACCCTCTGACTACGAAAATTGGCGAAAAAGAATTTTGAAAATCTAACTCATGTGGGGCCGGGGGCCCAAAAACTTTTTTTTTGCTTACATTACTAAATCTCCGACTTCCCGTGTAGGTAGAAGCATGAAACTTATGGAAGTTGCTGAGTACCCGCTGTGGACAAAATTGGCAAAAAAGTTTTTTTTAAAATATCTCTCAAGTGGGGCCGGGGGCCCAAAAAGATTATTTCCTTATAAGGGCTTTATAAAAATTGAAAATCACCAATTTTCCTATTTCCCGTGTAGCTAGAAGCATAAAACTTTGGGAAGTTGCTGGATACCCTCTGACTACGAAAATTGGCGAAAAAGAATTTTGAAAATCTAACTCATATGGGGCCGGGGGCCCAAAAACTTGTTTTGCTTACATTACTAAATCTCCGACTTCCCGTGTAGGTAGAAGCATGAAACTTTGGGAAGTTGCTGAGTACCCGCTGTGGACAAAGTTTGGCAAAAAAGTTTTTTTTTAAAATATCTCTCAAGTGGGGCCGGGGGCCCAAAAAGATTATTTCCTTATGAGAGCTTTATAAAAAGTGAAAATCACCAATTTTCCTATTTCCCGTGTAGCTAGAAGCATAAAACTTTAGGAAGTTGCTGGGTAATCACTAATGACGAAGATTGACGATGAAGAACTTTTAAAATCTCGCTCATGTGGGGCCGGGGGCCCAAAAACAGTTTTTTTCTTCATCACTAATTCTCCAATTTCCCATGTAGGTAGAAGCATGAAACTTTGGAAAGTTGTTGGATACCCTCTGACTACGAATATTGGCGAAAAATAATTTTGAAAATCTCGCTCAATTGGGGCCGAGGGCCCAAAAACTTTTTTTTGCTTACATCACTAAATCTCCGACCTCCCGTGTAGGTAGAAGCATGAAACTTTGGGAAGTTGTTGGAAGTAAAAACGAGGGTCGAAACATCCGAGGATCAAAAAGTTCTGTAGTAAAACTGTCTCTGCCCCTTCCACCACAAACCCACTCAATAAATCAATTGAATCTATGTTTGCTAGTCTAAATCGAGATTTCAGCACAATACATATGACTAAAGTAATAACAGTTATAATTTTATTTTTGAATTTTTTTAAAAATGTGCCCTGAAACTGTGTATACACTCTTTAAAACACCACACCAACATTTATTTATACAAACCTCCAGTTGATTATTTTAAATTTTATATTGTCCCTTCTCTACAAAAAATCTGCATTATCACAAGCAAAAGAAAAAAGTCGCTATTTTGATACAGTCGCTGTTTTGATACAGTCGCTATTTTGACCATCGCTGTTTTGACCGTCGCTGTTTTGACACAGTCGCTGTTTTGAAGTCGCTGTTATGACCGTCGCTGTTTTGACTGTCGCTGTTTTGACCGGATGCGATACAAAAGTATGTATTCTATATTCTTTTGTTTTTCAATGATCACTGTGTTTAATATTGAAAGTGTGATGGGGGAGGATTTATTTTGGTGGAGACATTATTCTACAGGGTAGGGGAGGATTTATTTTAATTGGGAGTAAAATATTTTCTCCGGGGGAGACATTGTTTTAAAATGGAATCTCCTGGGGGAGACTCTGTATGGGGGAAGATTTTTTTTTTTTGCAACACCGGCTCTAATGCTGTTATATTGTAATACTTGCCTTCAACTTCTATTTAAATTTTTTTTAAAATAAACATCGATTTGCCAGGTAGCCATACTTTGAACTTATTTTGTTGAAAACTTCATATAGTGAAAATAATTTATTTAATGTACTTAGGCATTAAAAATCTTGTAATTAAAACAAATATCGCTAATCACCATCGTTTTAGCGATTGGGTAAATTCTGTAGAAAAGCTTAAGCAAAATACATAGACGGACTGCGGACTATATAATTTATTAACTGTTGACATTTTTAATCAATTAAAATTATTTCATAGATAAAATTTGATTAAAATTGAAGAAACTATCCCTCTTTATTACAATCTAACTGTTATTTTATATTTTTTGTTATGTACGTTTCCCTCGTTATGATATTATTTATTTAGACGTATATACTTAAACACTCTTTTCATAGCAGAACGAATTTGTTTACTTAAGTCACATAATTTGTAAGACTTTGATATTCACGCCCTGACCCATTTTGTGAAACAAAGCATCGCCACATAATGGGATCTTTTTATCCCTAAAAAATAAAAATAAAAAAAATAAAATTAGTCGAAATTAATCGATTGATTAATTAAATTTTATAACTTTTTTAGAGCAACTTTAAAATCAGTATCAACCCTATATTTATGTGTATATACATATATATATTTATATATTTGTAAAAATACATTTATAAATACATATATATATATATATATATATATATANGAGAGGGAGTGTGGATTATATTTTTGCCAATTAGTAGTAAGCAAGAAGATGAGAAATGTTTCAATTTAACTTCCTTAAATATTTTTTTTTTGTTTAAGCACGACATCATTTACGAGAAATGTATGAGTCAGCATAATCTTAGAAAAGTAATAATAAATTTCGGCTAATTTATTAAAACGAACTGTCTTAGTCATACAAGTCTCACGTACTTGTCGAAATGAGAAGTATGGATGATCTGAAAGTACAAATTTGCATAAGGAAATGAATCATTTATTCAGATATATTTATTATTATTATTTTTTGTAGTCTCTACTTTCGCTCTGAATGTGATATATATCTTACATAAAATTTATCTGGGCGTAAATGTAACAGTCTCTAAAGATGCGTATGCGTTGTTTATTTACATTGTGTGTTAAAAGGCATACATTTTAACAATACATACATATTTGCCACAGTTTTCAATGTTAGCTATTATATATGAAATCATTACGGAAAAGTCAATGAATCATATCGAGACTTTGCTTTTAAAATGTATTTCCTTTTCTATACATGTAAATAAACCGTACTATAAGTTATATCAAATTTAAAAAAAAAAAAAGAAAGAAAGAAAAAGAAACTAAAATTTTTTTTACAAAGTAACCCTTCTAAGCACTTTGATCAGATTATTATGACTTATAAACTTTATTTATTTACTTTGATTAAATTTTTCAGAGCGAGCATTACAAGCAAGTAATTTAAAATGTTACTTGAAATTATCATTTATATTTCATTTGATGTTGTGGCTAGTGGTCATAACAATTATATTACACAGATTGGTAAGTAAATTAAAATTTAGTTCATTATTTTTTTTTTATTTTAAAGTAACCATTGCTTTATTAATAATCCTTTATTTCTTTAAAAATCTATACAGGTATATTGATAGGAAAATTTTATTGTTCATGCTTTAGTTTTTCTTTTACTTTGTTTTGTTGCACAACTTAAATTAAAAAAAAAAATCATAATAAAATTCCTTTTTTTTTTTTTGGCTTAAAAAAGTATGTTAATAGAAAGTGTTTTCTTACGTTTGATTACATTTTTAATTATTATGAATTGTAATCAATAATAAACTTCAAACTTCTTCCAACTGCTACTATTATTTTTTGTTTTTATGTTTTTTTTTTTATACAAGTCAATTATTATTATACTAATAATAAATTTTACAAAAGGTATTAGACTATCAACTTATAACATGCAGCTCAAAAATAATTTCCTTTCTTAGACAGTGTACACAATGCGTCTGTCCCACTTGAGGAGGGTCGAGATTATGAGCTGACATTTCGGTTGAATAACTCATACAAAGAAAACATAACACTAGAGACTAATGAAGGTCGTTTCGGACAATGTACACTGGATGAAATGACTTGTTCGGACTTGTTTCCTGATCGTTTTCAAACAAATCTGACGGATAACAATAATTATTTTATCGTCTCAATTAAAACATATAACGTATCTAGACAGGGTTTAAGTCCACAGGAACTAAATACTATTAAAATCAAAGTAAATGAAAGTCAGCAGACACATATTTACTACTTTCTTGTATATGGTAAGTTGTCTTGTTTAATGTTATTAGCATTGTTAAACTTCAAATATAATGTGTCCTCATTAGAAAAAGTGAAAAACGGAAAAATTGATAACAATTTAACAAAAATGAAATATTTTAAAAACTTTCTTTGATATAAGAATTTTGCTTAACATCTTTTAACTAACATACATACCCACAAAATTAAAAATGTGATCATCAAATTTATTTTATAGCAAAGATTGTTTCTTTTTACATTCTTATGTGCGGTGCTTTGTATAGTCTGTAAATGTTTGAACATAATCCATACTTTTAATACTGTCTAAAAGACCATTTTACGGTTTAAAATGATACCAAAGCTGCGAGAATGGTGACTCGGCAAGGGCGCTTTAGGATAAAATTGCTGCGACCGCGCAAGCGAGATCCCTGGTGGAAACTGCCCCGTAGCTGCCAGACACTCATCACGAATATGCGGACTGGACATGCCCTACAAAAAGCTACTTTGACAGGATAGATGAAAACAGGGAACCCGGCTGCCGTTTATGTTGCAAGGCCGTGGGGAAAGTGGCACATCTGCTGACCGACTGCTCTGCGGCAATTGGGGACGCGGACGGGTCAGGCAGCATACGTTCTGTGGAGGAATATCTCCATGGCGACGCCCTTATGTTTAGGCTCGCCGTTTGTATTGTAGGCTGGGTTATAAGAGTCTGAGTTACTCAACCCTTTAATGACAATGACACATACTTAGTTCTGTCTCAAATATAGGGATTTATAATAAAATATTTGTTTTTAAGGGATTTTTAAAAATTGTAATTTCAAACAGGGTCGGTCTTCTATCAATGCAACCTGTGCGTCCGTAGTAAGCCCCGCACTTCTATAAGCCCTGCCTTATATTATCATCATTATCTACTCTTTCTTTCTACGCAGACAAGGCCCCACGGAAAACTTTTTACATATGAATCTGCGTAGGGCTCCGCAATTGATAGGGCTGACCCCAGTTTAAAGTTATTATAATTCTAAAAATAATTAAAAGTACGCTTTTTCAGCTAAAGCTAATACTATAAACTGCAAAAGAAAGATACATATTTTTGGATTGGAGGTAAATTGCACTACACAAAGGATCTATCCCAAGGGAATATGCAAATTTAATGTCTATCAGAATAATGTAAGTATTACAATTTAGAATTTTAATTATAAGAAATAACATACAATCTTGAAATATTTGCAATCAATATATATAAAAATCAAAGTATATATGTATGTATGTTTGTATGCGTGTGTGTGCTTGTCCGTTGTAACTGACTAAAGTGTTTATCCGATCGTCAAGAAAATTTTTATGACTGTTGAGTACCCTCACGGAATGGTAACTGGCTACTTTTTTCTCCTCAATCTAACACTAAAGGGGCACCGGGGGCCCTAAATGTGAATTTTTGCTTATATGAGCTATATAAAAAATATTTTAATCGCCAACTACTTCCTATATTGATTGATGTTAACCAAACTTTGCAATTAAATTCTTGATAGCCATTATGAAAATACCATAGTGCACTAAACTCCTAATGGCAACTCCTTCGAGGTTAGGGGCTCAAAATAAGTGTTTTCTTAAACGTTTAAGATTTTGTAAACTATTCAATTATTAAAGGTCTTGACAAATAATGATAAATGTACCCATTATTATCCATCTTAAAATAAACAGTTGTTTTCAGCTTTATATTTTGCCATGAATGGGCCCCTGGGGCCCATAATGTCGTTTTTCGCCTATATAATCTATATAAAAAATTGTTTAAGCGAATGCTACTTGCTACATTTATGGATCTTAAAAAAAACTTGGTATATAAATACTGGATAGACCATATTAAAATATTATAGGCACTAAACTCCTAATGGCAACTCCTTCGAGGCTGGGGCCCAAAATAGATGTTTTCTTAAACGTTTCAGATTTTTTTTTACTATTCAATTATTAAAGGTCTTGACAAATAATGATAAATGTATCCATTATTATTAATCTTTAAATAAACAGTTGTTTTGAGCTTTATATCTTGCCTTGAATGGGCCCCTGGAGCACTTAATGTCGTTTTCTGCCTATATAAGCTATATAAAAACTATTTTAAGTGATAGCTACTTGCTACATTGATGGATCTTAACCAAACTTTGTAAATAAATACTTGATAGTCAATATGTAAATATTATAGGGCACTAAACTCCTAATGGCAACTTCTTCAGGGTTGGGGGGCGAAAATACCAGTTTTAGTAAACGTTTAAGATTTTATCCCTCAATTTAATTATTTAAGTTCTTAACAAATAATGATAAATATATCTATTATTATCCATATTGAAATGAACAGGTGTTTTGAACTTTATATCTTGCCTTAAATGGGCCCCCTTAATCTCATTTTTTTTCTAATATGAGCTATATAACATTTAGTTTATGCGTTAGTTACTGAGTAAATGAAGGGATCTTAACCAAACTTTGTATACAAAAACTCTGTATCCCATATTAACATACAAAAGGGCAATGGACTTCTAATGTCTATTTCATCGGGGCTGGGGGGCCTCAAATGTCTTTTTCGTAAATTTTAAATATATTTTTGCCATTAATTTTTAACAATCTCGATAAATATATTCATAATGAAACGGAATTAAAATGCACAGTTTTTTAAAATTGACATCTTTCACTGAATGTGGCGGGGGCCCCTAAATATGTTTTCCTTCTTTATCTATCTCTATATTGTGTGAGTGTATGTCCTTTAAAGCTGATTAAAACATGTATCCCATCGTCATGAAAATGTTTGTGACCGATGAGTACTCTTCCAGAATGGTAACTGGCTACTTTTTCTCTCCATTTAACACTAAATGGGCGCCGGGTGCCGATTATGTCATTTTTAGCAAATATGAGCTATATAAAAATTAGTTTAAGCGCCAACTACTTGCTATATTGATGGATCTTAACCAAATTTTGCAATTACATTCTTGATAGCTAATATTCAAATACCAAAGATTACTTAATCCCTAATGGCAACCCCATCGGTGCTGGGGCCAAAAATACCTGTTTTTGTAACTGTTTGACATTTTATGCCCCAATTTCATTATTAAAGGTCTGGACTAATAATGACACACTGTTCGCTTATTATCCATATTTACATAAACAGAATATTTGAAATTGACATCTTACCTTGAATGGGCCCAGGGGCCCTTAATATCGTTTTTTTCTTTTATAAGCAAATATAAACATTAATTTATGCATTACCTACGGAGTAAATGAGTGGATCTTAACCAAAGTTTGTATACAAAATTGGTAACCCATATTAAATTACTTAAATGCAATGAACTTCTGATGTCATTTTTTTCGGGGCCAGCGGCCCCATATGTCTTTTTTGTAAATGTTTAAGATATTTTTTCCATTCACTTTTTAACGATCTCAGGAAATATATCCATGATGTTAAATAGAAAAGATTTTTGGACTTAACATATAGCACCGAATGTGGCTGAGGGCCCCTAAATATGCTTTTACCATATATCTATATATATGTATATATGAATGTGTGTGTGCAAGTCCTTTATAGCTGACTAAACACTGTATTCGATAGTAATGAAACTTTTGCAGAGTGTTGCGTACACTCCCAGGAAATTAACAGGTAATTTTCTTCGTCAATTAAACACACATAAGGCGCCGATGGCCCATAATGACATTTTTTGTTTATATGAGCAATAGAAAATTAGTTTGAGCGCTAGCTACTTGGTAAATTGATGGGTATTAACCAAATTTTGTTTTTTAAAAAACTTGATAGCCATTATTAAAATACTATAAGGTCCTGAATTTTTAATGAGCTGGGCTCGAGTAGCCAATTGTCTTTTTTTTTGGGGGGGGGGGGAAGAGGGGTTAATATTTAAGAGATTTTGTCCATTCAATTTTTAATTAACGAAAAAAATACCCATTATCATTCAAAGTGAAATTAACCTGCGTTTTCAACTTTACATCTGGCTTTGAATGAGCCCCAGCATGTCTTTTTTACTTTAATTAAGTTTATGCGTTAGGTTTTGTGTAAAAGAATTGATCTTAACCAAAATTTGTTAACAAAATCTTGGTAGCCAATATTAAAATTCTAAAGGGCATTAAACTTCTAATGAAATTTACTTTGGGATCGGGGCCCCGAATCCGTGCCCCGAATGTTTCCCCATTCAATTTTTAACAGTCTTTAGGAATATATATGAATGATGAAACTGTATTAAAACGAACAGCTTTTTGAAATTGACATCTTGCGCAGAATGGGAACAGGGGCCCCTAAATGTCGTTTTTTCATTTATATTACCTTTACAAAAACTGGGGCCCTTAATGTCGGTTTTTTTTTTTTTTTGCTTATAAAAATTCAAGAGTTTTTATATAATTACTATAGCTCTTTATGTTCATTCCTTCGGGAAGGCGGCACCAAATTTTTTTGTAATGCACGCTAATAATTTAATTCCCTAAGCAATTTTACACTATATTGAGAAACATAGCTTGAGTACAAATTATCACTTATTTTAGAACCTAGCCCTTTAATGTCATTTGTTTTCTTTTTCTTAAGCTTTTAAATTGATATTTTATTTATCCATTTGCTATGAAACTTTGATTTTTTCCGTGTAGGTTTCTGGCATAATTTTTTTTTTAAACATATCACTCGTTGGATTCTTAAATTATCATTTTTTACTGAGATCGTTGCAACGCACGACTGGGTCTGCTAGTATATATATATATATATAAATAAATTTGTGTATGTATGCATTAACACACTGTTTCTTTAATTTTTTTGCAGGCTTCATTTAAGGAACCTTTTATAACAGCTGTAAATAGTTCACTTCCTGGCAAAACACAATATTACTCAACACACTGTTTAATATCAATAAACAAAACAAATTTAAAACCTGGAATGTATGCTTTCAATGTAACTATTTCTCCAAAGGTGATTAATACAAAAGAAGATTTACAGTATGGAAAAAGTTTTATGTATACTTTTGAATTAGGCAAGTATTAAAACGTTTATTAAAAAACTCACACAAAAAAGAAAACAAGAAATACAAACTCGAATAAGTATTTAAACACAATTGCCAGAAGGCGTTTCTGTTTTTTTTTTATTTAAGGGAAATCATTCTAGATTACATTAAAAGTCGATTCAAATGAGTCATTAAGAAACCGTAAGCAAAAGGTCGTAATATGCTCACACACAACATCACACAAAGAATGTTTCAATATAGTGCACACTGCACAACAATCTAAAATTAGCATTCACAAAGCGGGAAAACTGCATTAACTATCATACTAGTTTACATTAAAAGTCTTTTCAAATTTAAATTATGAAAATTGGCAAAAAATTGCTGTTCACAATTGATGCTAAAATTACGGCAGCCGAGTGCAATTTCATTTTTCCAAATTTACTTCTTCAACAATGTTCTAAACTTTATTAGCAATTGTTTTGTGTTAGTTTCAACCCCATAAATATTGTGGTTGGTTATTTTATTTTTTTTAATTTCAAGAAAATCCTTTTTACCTCCTGGGTATTTTTTAACGTTGCACATAATTAGACCTCCTTAAAACTTTTCGCAATAGAACCTAACACTCTATAAAATATGCTTTATTAGAAGTTGACTGTGCTACCTCTACCGAAATTTAATACATATAAATGCAATTCTCAAGGGAAATATCCTTGAAAACAAACTCATAATTGAAGTTGCCAAGTACAAATGTGTAGTGGTTTGGGGCCTGGTTGGTTTAACCTCTTTGGGGACCCCACAAACATCGCGGGGCGTAATATTTCATGTAAACAAAAATCAAATTCTCAAAAATTTGTGATGGGCCCTTTTAAATTATGAACTCCTTACTCTGGCATATCTGCGCCAGTGTCTAATTGTTTATATTTTTTTTTTAAAATTAATTGATTGTAAAATTGGTGTAATCTTATGATAAGGAATTAATACTTGTACATTACTAATTTAAAAACAACAGAAATTCCAAGTGTCCAGCTGGAAAATTGTCCACCCTTAACTAATGCGGGAACAGAAGTGAATTGTACTTGTAGCAGAAAAGAGGACAATGCTTTAAATTTAACAGTGCAATGGTATGGCTCCTATGGATTAATAGAAAACTTAGATCAACCAAACGTTCTTGTTTTTAGAGCAAATAGGAATGTCAGTGGTAAGTAATAAATCATAACATAAATTTGGTAAATATGTAGATGTATAATTATAAATATACTTTAAGGGTTGCGGAAATTAACGATTAATTTCAAACAGGATATGTGTGTTGCATATAAGGGCTTATAGAACTAACCACGACTTTCCCGCGATGTAACTTTCGGTTGTTAGGTTACGATGTGCTGCAGTCTATGTAGAACTGGCGCTGCTCCTCTGTGGATGGTGTCAAGGTTTTGCTGTTCAGAGTAACCGTCAGGAAATCCTCTATGTCCGCGAGGTTTTCTGTATGTTTTTTTAACAAGTGAAATTGACGTCGTTATTTAGAAACAGATAAATGTACACTTTTTTCGACTGGACAGCGAAGTCAATAGTGAGTTCGCTTCACAGGCTTAATGAAGTTCCAGTTCGTGGAATCTGGCCAATATTGAGCAATATACAAATATAAATGTATTACTATTGCTAAAATAATCAAATGCTAAAGTAAGCTTGTTATGCCATGTGATGAGTTAAACAAGGCTATGTGGCTACGACAATGTCCATTTGACAAAACTTTATCACAACTAATGTCAGTGGTCCACTCAAACCACAATAACCATTCCCGTCTTAATAAAGAGTCCAATCAGATTAGAGGATTAAATTCTTGGAATTCTTTCTGGAGCTTGATTTATAACGTTTATTCCGCTGAAGCAGGAGCGAGTTAGGGACTTGTAAAAATTATTGGATTCCGGATTTTACTGATGTATTACATTTATTTAATAGGGCTCTTCACGATTATTTTAAATTTGATAGGTCACATTATGAATTAAAGTCAAAAACAAAATGTATGATGTCATTTGAACAACTTATTAAACGTTGTTTTTTTTTCAAATTCTAAAAAACATTAAATGCCTTCTTTAAATGTCAACTTTTAACCAACTACGCAAACAGAAAAGTTTATGGACATTATTTGGTTAAAGTGTTACGCGGGTCTTGTTGACATTATAAACCGCCAGGAATGACATTATCGGATATCGCCGTTCATTACCTTGCCACGATAGACTTTGGTTAATGTATTCCCATAACGAGCCGAGCTGAACAATTATCCACATGGAAGTGAGTACCTGGTAAGCACAAAACGGTCTTGGCAAGGAATGGCATTATCGGATATAGATGTTTATTAAGCTTCCACCATTGTAGAGGGTTTATTGATTTAGCATCTTTCATATCAATTTTGTAACGCAGTAAATTGACACAAGAAATTTCGTCATTTAATGTCTCTGAGTCAGACTCCAGTACTGCTCTTATATTAATACGTTTTTCATCTTGTTTGAAGAATTTAAAAAAATCATTTTGAACATTCGCGTTATTAGTCAATAAATAAAAATCAAAATGTTTGTGTGTAATCACCAGAAATAGTTGTTATTATTTATCGGCCTCTGTTTATTATTATAACGTTTAAGACTTCAAAAAATTTGACAGAAATTGGTCGTGTTGAGACATTGGTCTACAAGGTATAGACAACAGCTCACATGACTTTAGTTATCTAGGATTTATTAAATACATTAATGTATTGGTCTCTTGCTCCCAATAGTACACTATCTTAACTTAATATTTATAGTTTGAAACCACAACTACTCTACAAATACAATATCTACACACATATGAGTAACGAAGCATAACATCTCTGTACAAAACAGAGAGTATTTAATACATGAAGTATATATACAAAAGGAATATCTCAAAAGATCATATGGTTAACATGAATATATAATTAACAACGTAAATCTGGATTGCGTCTGACCCAACTTTCCTCTTGAAATGGGTGCGGCCAATAGATGAATGGCTAATAGGTCTACGTCACTGCTCCACTAGTCAGGTGTAACATCTACCAATTGCTTTGTTTGTTTCTCTTCCCCGAGGTCAGTCCGGGGTCAATCACTTCACTTAGCTGAGGGATTGACCCCATCTATAAATGGGAGAACCATTGGGACAGACAGCTATTGCGGTTAAGACCAAGGTTTCAATCACTTCACTTAGCTGAGAGATTGACAGTTTGGTCTTAACCGCAATGACTGTATGTCCCAATGGTTCTCCCATTTATAGATGGGATCGACTTGTCCCCTTTCATCAACATCAAACACCAGCACGTCTCCTGCATGGCCTACTCTACGTTGGTCTGACCACTAGTCATGAATACCACCTAATAAGACTTATTAATCCAAAATAAACAATAATAGTTAATGTCTTAACTGTCAATAGGCAATATATCAATTAACAATACTCATATAGAATAAAATATTTAAACCGTAATATATACAAAATGCATTTAAACTATTCGAAGTAACTACTCAAAGCTGAAAACAGATTTCTCAGTTAGACGAAAACTCTACTCAACAATCTAACACCCCGTAACTGGTGGTCTGTGACTTTGAAACTTCTGAGAGAGAAATAAGATCTAAGCGTTGTGTCCAATATTTAAGGACCACTGGCCACGTAATGGTTTCGTCTGCCAAACATTTCTATCAGTTAAAATAGGATGTTCCTCTGGTTTGGGGTGTTTCAGCGTGCAACTCTTACTTTGATTAGTCAGTGGTCATGTACAAAGTCATTCGCACGTGCTCACATGCATGCATTTAAGCATAATTAAGCATCTTGAACACAAATTTCTAAGTTGTTGTAGCGTCCTAACAAATTTTCCATGGCCCATCGTCAGATTTTCCTGAATCTTTGTCTAACTCAAACTCAAGGTTATGTATAAACACACACACACACACTCACACACAAACACACACACACAGACACACACACACATATATATATATATATATANTATATATTAGGGCTGTTATTGAATAAATTAAATTTAATCGTTAACTTTTGAAAAATAACCGATTAATTATTCGATAATTTTGTTAAGTTAAAAATAAAGATGTCTGACGTCATTAAACTGAAAATTTCATGGGAAGTAATAAAAACGGGTGATTAGTATGGTCATTAAGTTATTTTTAAATCATTTAGCACTGAAAACAAGTTTAATAACGTATTAAAGTTGAGACACTGGATTGAAAATTTCTAATTAATTTCATAAATATAAAGTAATACAGCTGAATGGAAATTGCTTGATGATTGGTAAAAACATAAAAATCATCCTTTATGCCAAGTGGTTCGAAAGCTATGATTTTTTTTCTAAGACCTCATAATCTCTTTTTTTCACTATTTTGTTTTCCTGCATATTTTGTGCCCTTTATTGCATGTTTTAAAAATGCCCATAACCAAAGTATTTAATTTAATTAAATTTAAAACACGTACTATTGTCAGGGGATATAATTAAAAATAAGTAGAACCTTGTTCAATATAAGGTCCATGAATTTAAATTTTGTTATTGTTAAATATTTAAAAACAATGTTTTTTAATATGATTGTTGTTATAAAACAGGCTATTTTAAACTATACTCTTTCCGAATTTCCGTAACGGAGAAGTTTGTACGTGAAAAAATAAGGATAAAGTACAAACTATTAATTATTTATTAAAAAAAACAAAAACATTTTTCTATTTTTAATCCCCATTTTATCGATTAAAATAATTTTGATCGATAAAATATTGTACCGATTAATCGAGAAATTAATCAGTAATTTCCGCAGCCCTAATATATATATAATAATTTAATAAATTAATAAAATCAAATAGACATACATATTTATTTAAATAGTTTAACGAAGGCTACGTTATGTTACATGTTAAAAACAAAAGCTAATAACAGGAAATTAAAAAAAAAAATTAAAGAAATTGATTAAGCAAATTTTTTTAAAAAAATTAAAAAATATGATAAATGAACATGAAAACCTCTACACATTACAGATGTACTCTTTTAGCATTATGCAGGATTTACGATATTTTTTCACAGCATCATTTTATTGTCAAGCAAAAAATATATTTGATTGGAAGAGTCTTCCTGTGTTTTACTCACCACCAATATTACGTAAGTGTTTTAGGGATATTAAGCTCGGATGTCTAAAAAGATATACATTTATTATTTTTAATTACTTTCTAGGAAATTATAAAAGAATAAACTCCATTTTAATAGTTTTATAGGGCAATTTTAAAAAAAAAATAATAGAATTTAAAATAATAAAAAAAATTTGAATATTGTTTTCTATTAGTTTTTTTTTTTTTTTTTTTTTTTTAAATAAATGTTCTGAAACATAACTCTTTAAACAAACATTTCAGATAACGCGAGCATTGTACGATTCTCCATAAATAATTCTACAAATGAAATAGCTAGAAATATTGCTGGTAATGTAACTTTCCTAAAGTGCACTGTTGACGGATATCCTGTTCCGGTTGTTAAACTTTACAACGGTCCTACCCTACTGAAAGAAACATGGGGAAAGTCATCGCCTCTCAGCATTGAGTGGACGCAAGTCTCCACATGTGAGGATTTTAATATATTCACATGTGTGGCTACTCAACCAAGGACTCGAGCAAATAAATCCGTATTTATCGTTTCTGATTGTAAGTACATCTGTAATTAAAGCTTCGTGCTACGAGAATTACTTTAATTATTTTTCTTTAAAAATTGGCTAACATGTAACTAAATCTATAGCTGTAGTGGTTTTGTAGTACACTACATGTGGGTGTTTTTAAAAAAAGGAATTCTGTTATTAGATTATACTTCTTTTTCTACACATAAAAAAAAAAAAATAATAAAAATAGAAATATCATAACAACTAGGAGTGTCGTCAATTCCCTATCATCTGTCAATAAATACGATTATTGTGTCCTATGGTTATTTTTTTTTTTATTGTGTCTAGTCTTGCATTTCTTTTGCGTTTTAATTTTTTTTAAAGCGTTTGTTTAAAGTCTTTACTCAGGCAAAGGATTTTTAGTCTGATTAACGAAATGTCGTTGTTTTATCGGATAGTAAAAGAAAATAGTTTTATTCATAACTCATTTCAAGGTTTGTACGGGGATTCCTCTATGTTGCTTTCTATGTTTCAAATCATTGAATTGAAAAAGGGTTTACTACCTTAATGTAAATTAAAAATTGTTTTAAAAAATGTTAATAACATTGCTGGAATTTTTTTTATAATTTGTTTCTTAGTTTCACTTGTGTCAAATTCATATTTGCCCCTTTTAAACTTTCGTTGTCCTCATAGCATAATTCATTTTATTTTATTATACAAATTTCAGCCCAAAAACGACGTATTTTATTTCCTGAACAGATGATAATGGGATAATATTTAATTTAATTTAGGGAGAGTCTGACACTTAAGACAGTTCCATTTTGAAGTCGTGAATTGACCATTATTTATGCTAATTTATAGCTATTAACTATTTAAATTTGCTCTCTGCCTAATATATATGTTACAGGCAATGTGTGAATTTTAGGCATTCTATAGAATACCAAGGCAATGTATAGAATGCCTGTTTTTAATTTAGAAATGATTGCTATTTCCTAAAATGTCTAGGCATTCTTAAAAGAGTAAAGAGTTATCTTCTAGTAAAGTAAATAATTCGCCTACTACCGTAATTTTTCCAGCCAATTATATTAGCGTGTTCGCTTTCATTGTTGTTTAAAAATCGAAGATTGTGAGTGAGGAAAGTTATTGTAAGACAGCGTTTAGCAGGAAAAGCATTCCACTACCACATCTCAGATATTAATAAACAAAGTCTACCAATGACGCCATGTCTCTCTCTCTCTCTATATATATATATATATATATATAAATATATAAATATACTAGAGCCAAGTACCCGGTTTCTCACGGGTTTTAAATGAAGTTTTCTGTTGAAGCGTAATATAATGTTTATTTGCATGAAGTAAAAGAGTACATTTATCTTAAAGCAGGTCTAATACTATTGCCTATCAGAAAAGCATAGTGTCTGCAATTTTATACCATCAATCCCAAGACTCTGGCTAACAAGTTAAGACTGCACAGTCGTGATAGTGTAATTAACACTTTCCGAATTCCCATTATTCCAAATAGTAGGATTAAAGATTTTCAATTTTTTTATAACTTATATAAGTAGAAAACCACACTATATTACCATGGCATTTATGTATTTCTCAACTTCCCAAAGTATCATGCTTCTACCTAAACGGGAAATAGGAGAATTAGTAATTTTCACTTTTTGTACTGCTCATATAACGAAGAAAACTACATTCGGCCCCGGCTCCCTTAGATAGATAATTTAAATATGTTTTCACCTGTTACCATAGGAGATGTGAAATACAACTCATTTAAGGGAAAAACAATGCATGTGGGAACACCAGCCCCACCCTGATTGAGAATTTTAAACGATTTTTTTCTCCATTTTTGTTTGGAGGGTGTCTGCTCAATAACTTCCAAAAGTTTCATTTTTTACGTCTACGGTAAATTTGAGAATTATATATAAGACGGCTTTTAATATAAGACAAACCACATTTTTGCCCTTAGCCCCCAAGAGTGGGATTTAAAAAATATTTGCGAATTAGCGTCGGTAGAGTGTGCTTAACAACTTGCCAAACTTTCATGCTTCTATCTCGGGAAATACGAGAATTGGTGATTTTCAATTTTTATATAGCTCATATAGGGAAAAAAAAAATTTGGGCCCCTGGACCCCAGAAAGTATTAACAAAAATATATTTTTGCCTGTTATAATTTGGTTAATGTACTAAACAATATCCTAAAAGTTCATGCTTCTGCCTACTTGGGAAATAGGATAATTAGTTATTTTCAATTTTATATACCTCAAATAACGGAGAAAAAACGTTTTTGGGCCCCCGGCCCCTAGATTTTGAATTTATGGAATGATTGCCATTATTGTCGGGAGAGTATGCTCAAGAATTTCCAAAACTTTCATGATTTCACCTACACGGTAAAATTGAGAATTAATGATTAGTGAGATTTTAATATTAGAAAAAACAGAATTTGGGCCCCCGTCCCCCAATGAGTGGGAAGTTTGAAATTCTTTTTCGAAATTAGCGTTAGGAGAGTGTACTTAACAACTTCCCAAAGTATATACGTTATTTTTAAAAAACTCTACATTTGGGCCCCTGGCTCCCCATGAGTGGGGAGTTTAAGATTGTTTATTTCTAAATATCGTCGGGTTAGCTTACTCAACAACTTGCCTACGTTTCATGCTTCTACCTATCTGTAAAATAGGAAAATTAGTGATTTTCAGTTTTTATATTTAGTTCATATAAGGGAAAAAACTAAATTTGGGCCCCCAGCCCCCAGAAAGAGGTAATTAAAATATAGTTTTGCCCGTTACCAATGCAGAAGTGTACTAAACAATTTCTTAAAATTTTTTGCTTCTGCCTCCTCGAGAAATAGAAAAGTTGTTGATAATCATTTTTTATATAGCTCAAAAAAGGAAAAAAAGTTGTTG
>MUZC01000326.1:152043-171311 GCA_002072015.1 Radix auricularia | reverse complement strand
ATGACATACGCTTTAGGTAAAAAATGTTCTTTAAGGTGTAAATATATCAAGTGTAAAGAAATATCACGGGTATTATTACTTATAAGTAGGATATAGCATAAGAAAGTGCGTGTTATGTCGAAAAAAAAAGCACACTGACAACAACTCATTTTGTGCCAAGCTGTTTTGAGTTTATTAGATGAATAGTGTACAACGGGAATAAAGATTGATATAAAGTGAATTGTTACTATTAGAAAAATGCGTGGGAATATAGAATGATTGACATAACATTTATAAGGAGATCAATTTCTCATCATTGTCTTAAAAGCAGCATTGTTCTTATGTTTTTATACAAGTTAAAGGAACATGTGCCTTGATAACAAATAAACCATATTTTCCTCTCTCCCCAAGCCACAATATTCACAAATATTATCTGGCTAAGCATATTCTATTCGTATTGAAGTAATATAATGCTTAGACTATAAATGAAATGTGTGTTTTCTAAGAACCAAAGGAATAATGTGGAAAGATATTGTTTTCATGATTTGATTCACGTGAAAAGAAAGTGAGCCTTGCCAGTTAGATTTTTGTAACTGTTAACGACATTTGTTATCCTGGTAGAGTATATAGCATGCGTTATTAAAGGGGTTCGAGCATGGTGAAAGAAAGTCATCAATCGATCTGAATGAAAGGATGTGGTTGAGCAGGTCAGGGCCCTATAGGGGCTGTAGCTGGAAGGATGTGGTGGAGCAGACCAGGGCCCTACATGGGCTTTAGCTGGAAGGATGTGGTGGAGCAAGCCACGGATGATAATAATGATGCTATATTAAAGCAGATATACCAAAATTGATGGGTAATATTTAAATTAATAATATTTTTATTTTTTTCGACACACATAACGTTGTTTTTATTTAAAATGGGTTCGATTTATCACTACCCTACTTTCCAGATGCGTTTACATTCATTTTAAAGTTGAATTTGAGACCCAAAACCAAAATAAAGTTATTCCTATTGTGCCTACCCCGTAGCGTAGCACGGGTATTTTGCTCGTTTATCTATAAGTGTGTGTGTATGTATGTATATCTACTTTTTTTTTTAAATGTGCAAATCACGTAATACGAAAAACATGTATTTATTACTATCATAGTGTGTTTGGTTTATTTATGTTGAATTATCTATTTTTATTTTTCATAAACTCGTTATCCTAAAATATAAAAATGACTATATAACTTCAAAATTAAAGTTAATCTATGGTGAACGAGCAACAATTGTTTCCGTCACTGTCTACTCCAAAATGAAGATGATGAGAAGTCCACATACGATGATCCCTGCCCAGAATACAAACATAAGCACCAGTACTTCCTGGACATGTGGGAGCATCATATGTGTACTTAGCTACCTCAGCTATTTCAATATTATCACCTTGTCCCAAGGGAATCCTTGTCTTCCATTGTCCAACTGATACCATTTTCGGACCTCCATGAACATGGGAGACAATACAAACTGTCTTTTTGTTCTGCTCATCCCTATTTGTTTCACTTATTTTTCGATGTATATCTATCCAATGGTTAAACAGATCGTCTAGTTTTTTAAGTAGTTTTAATTCACTTTGATCACATGTAACATATTTTAGTAAAACAGTTCCACAATTATTAAAACGCTTTTCTTCTGTGAAGTCGTTTAACGCATCTCCTTTATTTTTGTCATCATCATAAAATAAGATACACGTAGTTTTAAGTGAATCTTTGTTATTAGAAACCACATGTGAGGATGTATACACAAAGAGTTCACTCCACTTTTTTGAAGGTTTATGTTTATTTTGACAATTATTGCATACACAATCTTTGTTTTCCCTTTTCTTATGGTTTATAACACCTTCTACCCAACCGGTGCCCGATTTTGCATTATCATCATTTTTAACAGTTATTTTGACCGTCAGTGGACCCATAGATTTTATTAAATGGTAGATGTCTTCATCATCCTTAACATCAGCAATAGTCAGGTTTTTAAAATCTTTGAATACTTTATGATCAGCAGTTTTCATGCAGTTTTGCAATGGCTCCTCGTCATTTTCAGTTGCATATTCAATTTTATCTATAAATTATAAATAAAAAAAAGTAGGGCTGTTATTGATTAATTTTAATTTAATCGTTAACTTTTGAAAAATTACCGAATAATTGCAAGAAAAGCAACAAAAACAGGCTATTAACATTTTTAAAGATTTAAATATAAGAGCTTATTTTTAAGTTTACACTTACAAAGTCGTATTCTTAAATAAAGAACTTTGAACATTAAAAAAGAAAAACTATTGCTAATTATTAATCATTATTTCTTTATTAATATATCGGAAAAATTAACTAAAACAACCTCTTCAATATAATCGCTATTTTATGGTTTTAAATAATTTTAATCGATAATTTTTTACCGATTAATCGAAAAATTAATCGTTAATTTCCGCAACCCTAAAAAAAATAATACATTTTATGAAATTGAATGACAAATTCATATCGATTTCTCTCACAAAAAAGTAAAGTAAAACACACCAAAAAAAACAACAAACAAGAGCGTACTTTTAACTTGTTTAATATGAATAAATAACAAAGTGCCACTAAGTGGTGCATGGTCGTCTAAACCTTGTGTATGGCGGGCTTTATTTCTAAAGTAAAGATATTCGGTAGGGGGGGGGAAGGTCTGTGGTTTAAAATTAATCTAAAGAAACAAAACAAAAATCACATAGTTTGAAAAGTTTTATTGCAAAATTTAATTTGAAGGCTGGAACTGAGATCTTGAATTCAATAATTAGGTGCAGACTGGCTACATGCCCCTGCTTGTAATTGTGTCTTTTCACTCACACGAATCACATAAGTATGTCAAACTAAACAAGAGGAGCATTGACTTAGCAAATCTTCGAATCTCTTTGAATCTCTTTTTTTCATCCCTGATAGTAGAAAGCAAAACTGTTGTTCGCTGCTGCAACAATCATTATCATTTTAAAACACATTGAGCTCCAGTATCAGATTTCCTGGAGCATTATCATTGTCAATATAAAAATGTGTAAAAAATTACTTTTGAAATTAATCAGCGAAGCATGTGATATCTGCAACATGCCTTTTCCAAGTGAAGCTTCATTTTGTAAAACTTGCAACTATAACCTGTAGGTAGAGTAAATGTGTGGTAGGCTTCATTTAAGACATTTGGCTTCGAACACTTTTTGAGCTTTTTCCGAAATGCTGTAATATGTTAAAATAATTGTCTTACAACTGCATTGTGCCCATTAACAACTGGGATACGAATGTAAAGCTTTCTTGTCTTATCAACTTTCTTACTTGTTGCCAGACAGGAATAGCACCAGCTCGAATTCACTTCACGCACTGTCTTACTTGTCTTATAAACTAAAATTGCAAAATCTATTAAAAAATGCTGTATCAGTTATTTATGTAATCGGTTGTTAGCTATCTCTTATGAAATGCCACATTTCATTTCTATGTATTTAGAAGCTCTGATGTGCTGTGCCCCGAATGAACCCTCTTGAATCATTGTGTTAAACAATAACTTCGTATTTTGTTCGGATGTCGATGAAACTGGCGGTGAAACAAGGCCTTAGTGCGAAGAATGTTTATTACTGGCTTTGACATAATGTCATCTTCAAAGATTAGCACAAACCTTTATTTATGAATGATGCAGTGAAGTTTAAATGACTTGACACACTTTCTGCTGTAGATCTATAAGTTACAGAAAAGTTTGGCTAGTCAAATTATTATTATGCTCACCAGTCATGAAAGAAGCATCATTAGTAAAAACTTCAGATATTTTTCAGTGTTAGTTTAATGTTATTGAATGCAGAACAGTCGGAGCCATATAAATATTTTCCCTTCATTTGGTCTTTAAGACTCTGAATCGCTAGTGTTTATTCACACACGCACATACCATCTTTAACTTCTCTTTTAAAAAAAATATAAATACAAATAAAAATAAATAAAAGTTGGGAAGAGTAAGATGCATCAGTGATATCTTCATAAACTTTCGAAAAAATGTGTTTAAACAAAATCGTGATTGATTGTCGTCTTTGTTTTACTTACTGTAAAATGTTCAAAATTTTATCTTTTTTATAAATATTTATTGGAAAATTTTACATTCGTGAATTAATTATTTTAGATAAAGATGCAGGCCAATTAATATTGCATCGCGGTCCAGTTTTGACACTTGAACTTGTCATTGGACATCACTGATGCCAAGTGAGATTATTATAAATGCAAAGCTTTTGGTGTTCTTTTTTTTTAACTGTAATTTAATTTAAGTTGGCCATTTAAAAAAAATTCTTAAAGAATTTAAATACTGTAAAAAAATTTTTTTTTAATTTCAGTTTCATTTTACGTGTATTTAGTAAACAATAAGAAAGTATCGGATAGTAAAATTAAAGGTACACACAAACAAACAGGCATGACGACAAAACTTATAATACATTTAGTTTTTATCAGTGGCGTAGTGTGGGATTCCAGTGTACAGAGAAACTGAAGCAATTTTTTTTTTGAGACACTGATTCTCAACCTGTGGTCGGCCAGCATAGCATTAAATTTTCAATTTTAAAACGATTACTTCATTCATCACTTAGACGTTTTTGAATGTCAAAAAGTATTTTTTTAAAAAATAAAAAAGAAGCGGCCGATAAATAATATACTTCCTCGCCATTACACAACCATTTTGGTTTTAAAAAAATGACTGTGGGGTATGTTCAAAATGTTTATAAAGTTTGCCTACCATGGCTTTAATATTTCGCCTACAAAATGAAAAGCGTATTAAGTTATTGTAGTCAAGAAGACTGACAGAAAATGGCGACGGCTCTTTTGGTGAATAATTTAGCTACAAAATAGATTTGAAATTCAATTTAAGTGGATCTTAAGAAATATAGATAAATATATTTTTAAAAAATTGATTGAAATAAAAATGAATTTAGACATTAAAGTCTTGCATCGAATGAGCCTTGGGCCCCTAAAGCTGGTGTAGCTTATAAGAGCTACTACGAACAAGAATGGATTGCAGCTAAATTTTTTTACTTAAAAACTTGATAGCCCGTACAAAAATAAGGTCAGGCAATGAACTCCTTTTATCCATAACAAATGAAAAAGACGTAAACAAGGTAAGGGTTAGGCTGACAGGACGTAACAAAACAACGAACGACAAAGAGCCTTTTTTAAAGGAAAATACAGAAGTAAAACGAATATAAAAAATTTTAAAAAATGAAAACTTAGCTGTGGGGAAATCCAAAAAAAGTCAACTTTCATCTAAAAAAGTAACTTTGAATAATCTTACCAACTCTTCTATTTTCTTCCTGATGTAAAAGTCTTAGCTTCAAACTGAAAAAAAAAATCATTTTTAAAAATTGAAAAAAATAATTCAAGGAGAGTATCCTGAGGAGAGAAATTTTAAATCTAGAGAGAGATGATCTATTGGTAGATAACATTTGTATATACTAATAATAGTATATTTATTTTTAAAATATTAAAATAAAGTAATTTTTAAATGAAGTTAATAAATTTGAAATTGTTTTAGGAGGCTTTATTTGCTATGAGACAAACCAGATTATTGGAGCGAGACAGTTTTGATTCGTGTTAGAATTTGTTTCAAGAATTTAAACAAATCTGTTAAGTTTCTTATTTCTAATTATTACACACTGAAAGACTTAACGATTTCATCATATTTTGTTTTAGAAAGTAGCCGTTTCCTCAATGAGAGTAACGCTGATCTCTGCTTTTTAAATATTTGCTTTTATTTTATAAATCCAGTTTATTACTATAACTTTATTAATTCCTTATTTACAAGAGTTTAATTGGTTCAGCAACGCGGAACAATGCTTTGATTGCTTTATAATTTCTAAAACGATATGAATGACCAGATCAAAAGATGTCAGTATTTAAATTATTTATAATGATGCTTTGTTTGTAAATGTAAAGTTAATACAGTATACAACAATTAATTGAAATTGGTATTTCTGTTAAAGGAATTTGATATGTGTCTAGGGGTGAGGTTCACTTTAACTAAAGTCAACTCAATCCAAATGTCTACATTTAACAGCAATATAATACATTATCTTGGAATGATAAATTAGCAGGAGGCAGATATAATAAAGTTGATATGTGTTAAAAACTAAGAAAATTAACGTATATACTAATCCGTTTACATACCACAATTTTTAGTTATAGAAATTAATAGAGTGGTAACTTTATTAATGTATCGGTAGTTAGATCTAGTTATTAAAATTTAAGTAAATTTTATTAAGCTTCTGAAATTCTTAGTCTAGACACAATACACCCAGATAAACTCATTTAAATCTACGTAACTTATAGTACAATTAAAAATACCTTAGTGCTATATAAGGTAATTTATAACTAGTGGCATATCTGGGAATACGGATTTATTATCCGACTTTTAATTTCCCTCACCCAGGACTTAATGTGAAGGGATAAATATTTTTTTTCATAAAATAGTATATATTACGTATCGGTCAAAATAAAGCCAAGGTTAATCCAACAACGGGACCTTAAAGAGGCTATGCCCCGGGCCCCAAATTCCCTAGGTATCTATCCGTATTTAACTTATATCCAACTAAATTCTGCAGAAAAAAAAAAGAGAACGTTTGTACAAACAGAAAACGTTTACTATTTAACTATTTCAAAACTGCTTTGCTTCTATCACTAAAGATATTAGACTTTTCTTTTTTAAGTTTGAAATTAAAAAAGCAATGATATTTCTTTCATTAAAAAAATACACCTTTCTCTTTCTTGCCCTAAATTTTTGAAAATTAAGTCAGCTGGAACGCATTAATTTGAAGCAAAAAACCTGTTTAGGTGAAATTTAAAAAGTGATAAAGAAAAGGGAAAAAAATGCAAAATTGACGATATTGATGTTCTTCAATTTCACATTGATAATCAGACTGATTTATAAGTCAAACATAAACATTTAATTGGCACATTTTTATGTAAAAATTTCAAATTCACATTTCAGGAGCTATTTCATTTGAATGAAAACAGTAAAGTATAAAAAAGAAATACATTTACCACCCTCAAATTTATGTTGAATCTCCAAAACTTGAATAAAAGTTAAGTTTCGATCTAATGGCAATATTGTTTAAAGCCTCAAATAAACATCACAGGATCCAAGACTTACTATTGGGAAGGGAGCAAACTGTAATAATGGATCTACATCTGCACCAATCAAGGTTAACTAAGAAGTTCCACAAGGAACTGTCATAGGTCCCTTACATTTTTATTTACATAATTGATTTACCCAACAATGTATCAACAGGAAAAAAGTGAGGTTATTTGCTGATGATTGTATACACTATAAAAAAATCAAATCAGAACAAGATAGAAAAATTTTACAAAAAGTCTTAGATGAATTAATAAAATGGGAAACTAACTAGAGTATGTCCTCCCACCCAGGAAAAATGTCAACTGCTAAGAGTAAGAAAGAAACAAGAAACAAATAATTTCAAATCATGTCATTCATAGAAAAGAACTAACCCAAACTAAAGATGCAAAATACTTAAGAGTCATAATAAATTATAAACTATCTTAGAATCCCCATGTCAATGAAGATATTTTAAAAAATCAAACAAAACCTTAGGCTTTATGAAAAGAAACTTTTACAAATGTAACAACGATATAAAACTAAAATGCTACCTCACCCTGGTTAGACCATATTCTGTATGGGACCCATCAACCAAAGAAAATATTGATAAGTTAGAATACATTTAAAAAAGAGCTGCCAGATTTATTATTGGAGTAAATATTCAAAACTGATACGAGTAGCACCAGTAGTTAAATCATTTAACCTTGATACACTAGAGCTGTGGTTCTCAACCTATTGAAGTCGGGGAGCACTTTTGATCATGACAAAATTTTGGGGAGCATCAAAATCAAGAAGTAATTTTTTTATTTTAAAATAAGTTCACATTTCATTGAAAAATGAACATTATAACATAAGAGTTTAAAAATTATAACAAGACGAACAAATTTTTAATAATCATTAATTTAATAAGTAAATAAATAACATTGGGCAGAAATTAATTCAGAAAAAAAGAAGATTTAAAGTGACGCCTGAGCTTTTAATTTTGAGTTTCATAATTTAGCGGATCACTTGCAACTGCCTCACTGAGCACCAGTGCTCCGTGGAGCACAGTTTAAGGACCACTGCACTAGAGGATAGAAGAACCAAGATAATATTAGTAATTAAGCATATGGCATTTAAATCTAATTTAGAAATTCAACACAGATAACTTAATTCAATCCTCAGAAAGACATAAAGATAAAAACACCTTTCTTATTCCATATGCAAGAACGAACACATACAAGTTTTCTTTCTTTCTGTCCGGTATTCGGACGTGGAATGGGTTGCCTGAAGAAACCAGGTAAACCAACACTTTATAATCATTTAAAACTCTAGTAAGAATACAGGACTAAACACAAACCTTAGAAATATGTAGGACGCAATAATCTTCTGTACAGAAGGAGACATAATTGTTGAAGAGATACATTGATTAATGGTCTATAGCATCTCTATTGACTGGAAGCTCCATTCAAACCCTTAATTTGATGAAAACTTCAAGTAAAACTTAATAAAAAGGAAATTTAAACAAGCCCATTAAATAATTGTTACGCTTCATTTGTTTATTTAACACTTTTGCACATTTGATCTAATTATTATATATATATTTGAAATACTTAGGTTAAATATCTCTAAATAAAGAATAAAATTGATTGAGTTAGTATCTTTAACTTTGCATGACAACCTGACTTGACTAACACTTAATACTAATCCTACTTTGGTTGCGGAAGGTATTTTTTTTTTAAAGTATTCAGCAGTGCACTTCATATTGATTCTTTGGGACCTATAAGAGATGCCACATAATTATATTATTACCAGAATTTATCACATAATTTACTATATGTATCATTAACAATGATATACAGGACGTGAATTTTTAAGAGGTCATACTAGAAACACTTAGCGCGAGAGAATTGAAGGCAGACGTAAAGACAATTTACAATGACATGAAGATCTTGAAGAAGCTGGCCCGTATAGTGACGCCTGGGAGTCTCTCGTAGATGGACTATGCCCTTGTAGGAATTCCTCTTATGGACAAGAAGTCTCAACAACTATTATTGGTGAAACGTCTTTTATGTTACATTTTATTAAGTTTAAAATGACATTATTTTTAAAAAGTCAAATGTGTTTGTATTAGTAAGCTAAAGAGGCCAGGCACGGAATTTTGTTCATTTACCATCTCGGAGACATTATTGAAAAGTCCTACATTTTCAAGACCAAACATTTTTTAAAATTACCTATACAGGTCCCTACCCATTTCAACTCTTTGTCTCATTTAAATTTTCGGTTTTTTATAAATTATTTATAGATTAAATGTTATTGATTATTTTAAAGGTTGTCAAATTAATTTTAGATATTTTATTTGCAAATCTTTTTTAAAAAAAAACTGAATCTATGCAATTAAACATGAAATATACAATTCATCTTTTACAAACTAAATTGATTACCCTTACCTCTAAATCAAATCGTATAAATGTTTACTCTTACTATTATCATTAAATATATATTTACATATACATAATTTTTGTATACGAAACTGTGTGTGCTTACTTTTGTAAACAGCATATTTCTTAGCATATTAGGTTGCATTGCGATGGTAAAAGTGAAAACCTAATGCGTATATATGTATATACATTTTCATAAAATTGGAACATAATTTTGATAGCTTGTCATGTAAAAGGTTTGGACACAGTGTTAAGGGTCATAGTACTAGGGTCAATTTAATAATAAAAGTAGTGCACCCCGGATAAAGATCATGCTATTTCTCGTAAACAGCCCTAGAAAGATGAAATATGAGGTTAGGGTAAGGTACTTTCTTATATTTTTATACACGCAAGGAATTTTATTTTATTTTATTTTTATTTTTCTCCTATACTAAAGAAGGGCCATTCCTTTTTAATTTTTTTTTTTAAAAATCAAGTTAACGGGAAAAGTAATAAAATAAAAAGTACATGTAAAATGAAAAAAAAACTTATAAATTATTGGAACAAGTAAAACAAAGGCGTTTGAACTTACGATGCATGTTTTTCTCGTTTTTTTCTTTCTTTATGATCACGACTCCTAAGAAAAATATATAGACTCTATATATACATTTTAAATAAATAAATATAATGAAAGAAACTGTGTCCATGTGTAGAAATAACTTAACAATTTCATTTCATCGCCAAAATACTTGCTTATTATTAGCATTAGAAATGTCAGTCTTTATTTAAATGTTATTATTAATTATAATTACCTGTTCTTTTTCGTTACACAAATGATAATTACTACAACTATTGATAGCGCTATTCCCACGCATGTGAAAACAGTTATTATAATATACACACTGTCCACTTTATTTTGTTGAATAAATGTTGACATCTGTATTACGTCTGAAATTATGATACAAAATAAGAATGACAATCTTTAAAAGGGCATGTTTTTGTTATTAATTAATAGTGTTCTATAAATAATCTGAAAGTTACTTATATTTATGTAATTCAAAAAGCATATGAATGGTGTTTTCTTTCTTTATTGTTAGAAAAATAATTGAAAAATAAAATTAGAATATAAATTATATAACGTTTTAAAATATTTCAGAAAAGATTGATATATTAAAGATATGAACCAACCTGAACTTATATTACAGCTTATATAATTATATTTTTTCTCGAGGTCACATGCAGCATACTTGATGAGAACAGAAATACTTTTTTTCAGAATCGTGTGATAAACAATATTATTTTTACCATTTACTATTTGAGAAGAATCATTTTGACTTATATGTATTACACATGGTTCCGCTCTACTAAAACAATTAAACTCAAGTGTTAGATTCAAGTCCTGAATTGACTTAAAGCATTGCTGAGGTGGCATGATTTGTCCATTTACTAGCAGGGTCCCTGTTGCTTCTGTGGGATCTAATAAAGGATTGAAATGGACATTATTTTTTTAATATATATATATATATATNATTTATTATTTGCAATATTTTATTGTGTCATACATATGAATTATTATCCTTATTATCCTTTAAAGCCTTTAAAAAATTATTCCTAACACAGACTTGTATTCCGTGTCCCCAAAAAAGTGAATGCTTTTTTAAAGAATAATGATATTGTACTAGATCATTATAACTTATATTTGCACACTAGATTCCCGTTGCTATTAAATTTTGCGAAGAAAGGGAACAGCGTGAACAGACACAAACTACATCACGAAGAAATCAGAACAAAGCGAATAAAAAATGGAAGCGGGGATAACCTCCGAAGAATAAATGTTCTGGAAATATATGCTCTGCGGTTAGCAACA
Organism: Radix auricularia; assembly: GCA_002072015.1. NCBI lineage: Eukaryota > Metazoa > Mollusca > Gastropoda > Lymnaeidae > Radix > Radix auricularia. Next base: position 159,938 of record MUZC01000326.1, on the reverse strand, counting down.
TCCTGCATTACCCTAGTTTGCAAAACACAAATTAATAGTCGTCCCGCGTCGTCGCATACGCCACTAATGATTTAGTGACGGTGAGATTTTACGAAAGCAATTTTGAGGAGAGTGTGTGATTACCTTTCTGTTACAGAGCGCTACGGAGAGCACGAAGTTATTAGGCCAAATTTGTGAAACAAAGTTTATAGCCGTGTTGCGAAGAAAGTGTGGAATGAACGGCCACAAACAGACAATTTAATTTTTTTTTTAAAAACGTAATGTCTTAGCTGAGGCTTGAACATATGACCTTCCGTGTGTTAGGTAAATGTAATAACCAGTACACTACGAAATACATGTTTTTCTGTTGTTCTGAATACCAAAGTAATTGACCTCAATTTAACGTATTTTTGGTTTGGTCTAAATGACATCAAACAATTCGGCATCCTACCATCTCGCGAGACGATGGTGCATCACCGTTGGGTTGGGTTGCATTTTCTCGAGTGGCTGTGCAGTCCTATTTTTGAGTGACAGTCTTTGCCACAGTTTTTACACACGAGTTCTGTGCTTCCAAATGTTTTGGCCTTTCTCCTAGCTCTTCTGTCTGCAGCCTCCTCCATTCTTCGCTCCTCGGCTACTATGACGCCCTCTTTGACAACTGTGCGCCACATAGATCGGTCTTCTGCCTTACACTCCCAGTCACTTGTATGTATTTTGGCTGCTTTCATGTCCCTCTGACAGACATCTTTAAATCGCAAGCGTGGGCGACCTGTTTTCCTCTTTCCTGAAGCAAGTTCACCATATAGGAGGTCCTTCGGGATGCGGCCGGGGCTCATTCTTTTGACATGTCCTAGCCACCTCAGGCGTCTTTCACTAAGAATTGAGAACATGCTTTGGGTATTGGCCCGCGTTAGGACCTCACTATTAGGCCTTTTTTCTTGTCATTTAATACCAAGGATGCGGCGCAAGCATCTTAAATGGAAGCTGTTAAGCTTACGCTCTTGTGATGTTTAAGTGGTCCATGTCTCGCTCCCATATACTAGTGTACTGATGACACAGGCTCGATAGACGCACAGTTTGGTTTTCTCCGTTAGCTTTGTGTTTTGCCAGACCCGCTTATTTAGTTTAGCCATTGTTGCGGCTGCCTTGCCAATTCTGCTGTTTATTTCTTCTTCAATGGACAGAGTATTGGAGACCTTGGATCCCAAGTAGGTGAAGCTGTCCACAACCTCCAAGTTTTCATTATCGATATTTATGGTTGGAGGAGGTCGAGTGTCTTGGGTCATGATGTTTGTCTTTTTCAAGCTGATTTGCAGACCAAATTCTTTGCAGGCATTGGAGAAGCTTGACACGAGTTGTTGCAATCCAGATTCTGTATTTGCTTTTAATGCCACATCATCCGCAAATATTAGCTCTTGAATTCGGGCATCCGTCGTTTTCGTCTTGGCTCGGAGGCGGGCAGTGTTGAAAAGTCCTCCATCAGCTCTGGTATGTAACCAGATTCCCTCACTCCTATCCTTGAATGCGTATCGAAGAAGTACAGAGAAAAATATTGCGAAGAGTGTTGGTGCGAGTACACAACCTTGTTTAACTCCGCTGCTGACAGGGAAGGCCTCTGACTTAGCTCCATCGAACTGCACTGTGCCAAGCATATTTTCATGGAACTGTCTGATGATGGCAAGTAGGTGAGGGGGACAGCATATTTTTGCCAGTATTTGGAATAGCCTGTTGCGACTGACTAAGTCGAAGGCTTTTGTAAGGTCCACAAATACAATGTATAGTATATTTTTTCTTTCATGCTTATTGGTCTTTGGTGTAGGAAGTAAGCTCGGTGTCCGGCATGGTTGAACCATGAAGAGAACTATATATATAGATAATGTGATTTTAAAAATTATGTTTTATCCAGGTACGTTCGTTATTATCTATAATATCCAAATATGAAACTTTTATTTCTTAAATTTCATTTTACCATGTGTAGAAATTTTCAATAACCACATAAATATATGAATTTATATTATTATCTTACCGAACACCATTGGAAAAAATCTGAAATTTTCTCTCTCTGACTGCTTCTCCTAGAATTTGTAATTTACAAGTCATTTCAGCCTGGCTATAGTCAATGTTTGCATTTAAAAAAAACTTCGATTCTGAACACAGTTTCATTTAAAAGGTTGCATCGGAAAGGATATGTATTCTTAAAAAGTTTGCAGTTGTCATAGGGTTACAAACTAAATACCTAAAATGTGAGTCAAAAACAAAAAGTGTTTTAATTCAAGGCTTTTAAAATTTCAATATTAATTTCATTTTATATAGGTAAATATGTTTGATATTTTGAACTCCTAATGTCTTTTGTAAGTAAATGTATGTATTAAATTGTAAATTGACCACACAAATTTATTTTGGAAACCTTTAACCCTGGATTAGTCTTTCAAAAAAGCTACTTATTTATATTTTTGTGACGTCAAAATCTACACATTTGTTTTAACTTAAACATACAATAAAAATCATTATTTTCAAATTACAATGGACATTAAAAACCTACATATTTATGTAATAAGTTTTCGTTTAATTTTGCCCACTTAACGTTAATTTAAATAAAACAGATAATTGAGAAAACTTTAATTTTAATTTAAATTGATAAATTGCAAAGTGTAACAATATAAACACATATATTTTATAATGTAAAAAAATGTTTTAAAGTTAATCATTAAATTAAATTAAATTTATATTATTTTTAATTTCGAGTTACACGTAAGTAAAAATAAAAGTCTTAAATAAATAAATATATTAAAATTTAAAAAAAAAAATAAGGATACAAAACATTTTTTAAAAGAATATTTTTGTTTAGTTTTAATGATTATACTGTAGGTCATACTTCCTTTGCAAATCTGTCTGTGTTTTTTCTTAACAAAACTGTGACGTATGCCGTCCTGGGAAATCCCTCTAAAAAAACCACGCACGTAAAGATGCACATGTCCGTTGTTATTATCATCCCGCCCTCTCACTTGGTAGTACAATTGTCTTTATAAAATTCCATTACGTTAGCAAGTTGATCTATGATTTAAATAATAAAACAAGCAAATCAGTGCCTTTACAATATTAACATGTATCAACACAGCAAATACAACGGAAACGACATTATTTTGAAACAATGAAAAAAATAATCTGTATATGTATTACATAGAAATATAACCATTATAACTTAATTGTAATGAAGATTAAAATTTATTTTTAAAAGTAAATAAGAGTTCACTTGAATTTTCGTAAAACATAAATACTTACACCTATAATGTTGCAGTAAAGATATACTCTACCTGAGTACGAGCAAGTAACCAGAATGAATACAATTAAAAGCATTATTTTCGCCGGAGCACTTGAATACAGTTAAGTATGTGTGTCATCCCAGTTAAAGTCTACAATAAAGTACCACGCAAGTATATAAATTATATATATATATATATATATATGCATGAACATACTTTTGACTGACCCGATATCAATAGCTATTTGGTTTAAGAATTGTAAAACACATTTTGGCTTATCTCCCTTGATATATCTCATTCAGTCTAAACATTTTCAACTCTAATTAATTGTGAATAATACAAATATGCCAAATAAGTTATGTGGCTAGGTAAGTTCTGTATTAGATTATTAATATAAAACAAAATAAACAAATGAAAAAGCTATCATCATTCAATCAAAGCAAAATATAGAAATCCAAACAATTTAAATAGCAGAAGGAAATAAAATGAGTTAAACATTTTCAAGTATGCCCGTACTGCGTTTGCGCAGTATTTAAAAAAAAAAAAAAAAGAACTATCATATTAAACTAACATCGGCTGAATAAAAGAACAGCTTCTATAAAGGCTATAGAACACAAAATCTTATACACCACACAACACAATCGGTTCAACCCTCTTCGCTTGTTACACACTACACTGTACTTTTGAATTAGTGTAAGTGATTTTAGTCATTTCATTATAAAATGTCATCGTTGAAAATTACAGCGTCACAGACTGTCATTGTAGATAGCTTATGCTGTCCATTTTTAAAAAAAAAAATGTTTTTAAGTATTAAACTAGATTACAGTTGTGTAGCACACGCCGCAGAGTCGCTATTAAATTTTGCAATTAAAGGCGGTAAGGAACAGACACAAACTAGATCACGAAGAAATTAGAACAAAGCGAATGAACCTTGGGGCGGGGATAACTGACGACGCATTGTTGTTCTGGAAACATGTGCTCTGCGGTTAGCTACTTGTCATCCCCCACCCTGCAACACCCTAGTTTGCCAAGCATAAACTAATAGCTTACCCACGCTGTAGCATACGCCGCTAATTAATTTGTGACAGGTAAAGACTTCCTGAAAAACACAGTTGTCCTAATTGGGTGGGTTTGGACAAACGACTATGAGTGAATAAAAAGAAGGAACTCTGGAGAAAGCAACATACAATTGCTATATACAACAAAGTAATTTGTGAGTAAAGTGTGCAGCTGTTTTTCTGTCACTGAGCACATTCAAGAGCACGACGTTATTATCCCAATGTCGAGGAACAAAATTTCCACGGCTTGCACGGATGCCAACTCAATAAAATTAAATTAACTGACAAATAAAGAACTCGCAACAAAATTGGCGGACAAGAGCACATTTTTATGGATACATTTAATTTAAAATGTTTACCTTAAAACGAAATAATATCAAGTATAATCCAAGCACTGTAGCTAAAAAATGTAAAATGTCCATATGAGCACGTTTATATTCCCATGCAATATTCTATAACGTTTGTTTATTATACGACATTCAATATCATTCACAGTTTCTATTTCCTCCTGCTTATGATCATAAATCGATATAGGTAGACTGTCAATTATTGTTAGAGTAATTTTTCCCGTGCATCGTTTGTGCAGAAATCTGTACTCTTTTTTTTTCAAATTTTTTATTCATTCGCCTTATTTGATGCCATAAAGCATCATAACACACATATACATATTTGGGCTGTTAGCGATGAAATTAAATTTAATCGTTAACTATTGAGAAATTACCGATTAATTAATCGATAATTTTGTTAAGCTAAAAATAAAGATGTATGACGTCATTAAACTGATAATTTAAAGAGCAGTAATATAAAGAGGCAATGGAATTTTTCTTTATTGAGTTATTTTTAAAACATATTTAGCAATAATATTGAGTTAAAAAACGCATTTAAGTTTAGGTACTTGGATGAAAATTTTAAGTTAATTTTAAAATATACAAGTAATACAGCTATATAGAAATTGTTTGATGATTAACAAAAATATAAAGATAATCTTATTATCCCACTTGTTCTAAAGTTATGATTTTTTCTAAGACCTCATATTAATCTTTTTCACTTTGCTGTTTTCCTTCGCATTTTCTACTCTTTTATGACATTTTAAAAAATGCCAATAACTTAAGCATTTTATTTTATTTCATTTTAAAATATAATATTGATAGGAGATGCATGTATATTTAAATATAAGTAGTTCAATATAATATCAATGAATTTAAATTTTGTTATTGTTAATTAAAAACAATGTTGGTTTTTTGTATCATTGTCCTTATAAAATAGGTTATTTTTAAGTTTAAACTTTTAGAGTCTGTTTTTTTTTAATGTAGCAGTATGTACTGAAGAAAAAAACAAACTATTATTAATAATTAATTATTTATTAATAAATTGGAGAAAATAATAATTAAAAACAATTCTTCAATTTTAATCACTATTTTATCGATTAAAATAATTTAATCGATAAAAATATTTACCGATTAATCGAGAAATTAATCGGTAATTTCCGCAGCCCTTATATATATATATAGACAGAGAGAGAGAGAGAGAGAGAGAGAGAGAGCGAGAGAGAAGAAAACAATTGGTAAGAGATCGAGATCACTCCATTTAATGAGTCAAACCCTGAAGTTAATTGTGTAATTCAAGTGGATATGGTCGATTATAATACACACAAACATAGTAATTGTGATCTATTTAGAAGATAGCAATAACTGATGAATTCGCATCATTTTTCGTCATGTTCGGTGATCTCTAATACGGCAAATATCGCATACATTATTTCATTATAATTAACTTCCGTGCTTTTATCATTATTATTTTATTCTAGTAGCGGTTAATATTTTTTGCAACTTTAAATATATAAACGATGAAAATGGAACTTAAACAACTGTTCCTTGCAATAGCATTTATTATTGGTATTCAATCTATGGCAAAATCTAAGTTAAGTCTAAATATTTATCGTTTCAGTTGTATAATTAACGCTTTCTAATTCTAAATTGTAACTTCTATTACTAAATATATATTACTGAATGAGTCTAAGCAATGCCCATGCGATTTTACATTAAATGTTTTTCAGAATATATTTCCTCCACTCCTTGTATTTTACTTTGTCTTCGTTGATTTGGGTATCCAATCTGTAAATTAATGTTTATTTCCTGATATGTGAGATCATAAATTCATTTGCAACCAAAAAGAGGTGTCAGGAATTTTTTTATGAGCTACTACCTTAAAAGATGTGATTTAACAATCAATATGGAACTGCTAGAATTTATTGATTCAAAAATGAAATAAGAAAGAATAAGGCTAGTCGTTTATGGAGTGGTTATGTTCTACTAACACTTCGAACTAAAGAAGTGATGCGACTAGAGGACTTTCTATAATTTTCAAACTTACATAAGTGATAACTGTTACCATGGACATCATAAAAATGTGGACATGTTTAATGCATCTGTGAAGGGCTTAAGTTCAATTAATACTTTACGAAAACAATTGCTTACTTAAAAAAAGAGGCTTAGAAGAAATCAGTATTGTGAGCAGCAAGTTGAGCAAGCATGGGGAAACACATAGATTCTACTCGTTTAAACAAATATATACTGTCACTAAAAATACACATAGAATGAGAAATTAAAGTTTCAAACATTGTCATAATCTCTAAGAATGTTTTAATTGTTTAATCTTGCTAGGTTCCTAGAACAGTTCATTTTTCCCGATAGAAGAGGGCACAAGCTACGACGTTTGGGTCAAGATTATTTCGAATGACACTGTGGGGGATATATTAGTATATTCTCATCAGGGCCGAATAGCCAACTGTACAGCTGAAGTAATGACTTGTGAAGATATGCTTCCAAACCACTATCAAACTAATGTCACATTCTTCAACGGCACTTTCATCGTTTTTATTCATGTTAACAACGTTTCAAGAACAAGCTTAAATTCTAAAGAGCCTGTTAATTATAAAGCTGTTTTAAATGACAAAACATATGTCAAAGACATATGTCAAGTGGCACTGGTTTATAGTGAGTAATTTAGCGCATGATTCTATATTTAGCTATCTATATTAAATATTTTGCTCAACAATGTATTTGTTTCATTTTAATAAATATATATTCCTGTCTTATATCTTTAACTAAATGTTATATACTATGAAAAATATTTTTAAAAAAAATTAAATTAAAAAATGTACCAAGTTTAACATAACAACAATTACTATACAATTACTATTTTATTAAAGCCTCAGAGAAGTATAATAGAAAAATAATATAATTTCTCATAAATGCAGAAAAGTCAGCTTCTGTAGCCTGCAGAGAATTTGCTTCCAATGAAGGACTCAATGTAACATGCGTTTCAGAGAAATTGTTTCCCATTGGAAAATGTTTATGTCTTGTATATTATAATGAAGTGAGTTCAGTTTAACATATATATGTAAAATATTGAAAAATGGTTTGTGTTATGCAAATTTTATCAATACAATATCTATCTATCTATCTATCTATCTATCTATCTATCTATCTATTTATCTATCTATCTATCTATCTATCTATCTATCTATTTATCTATCTATCTATCTATCTATCTATCTATCTATCTATCTATCTATCTATCTATCTATCTATCT
>MUZC01000326.1:103186-123916 GCA_002072015.1 Radix auricularia | reverse complement strand
TCTACATATTTATATAATTCGCCAAGAACTAGAGCAAGCAAGACCCAGTTTTTATCTATCTATCTATCTATCTATCTATCTATCTATCTATCTATCTATCTATCTATCTATCTATCTATCTATCTATCTGTGTCTGTATGAATGTGTCTGTGTGCAAAGGCACACCGCTCGAAATATGCGCATCCCATGACACAACACTAAAAAAAAAAAAAAGAAAGTGCAGTAAAACAACTACACAATGTGTACTTTGAAGAGGTTGTGCTCGTTTTCAAACCTTATTTGTTCTATCTATGAGATATTTTGCGGTGTCTTCGGTCGGATCAAGCATTCAATAATGCTGTATTTTATTATAAAACTTTATAAACATATAAGAAACCTAATATTTTTTTTTTAAATTCTATACATAATGTTTCCCTTAAAAGTATAAGATACCTAATGATTTTTTTAAAAATTGTATACATAATGTTTCCCTTAAATTTTATTTCTCTATTTCGTGGTTTTATTTTTACAGATTCGCTACTTTACGGGTTTTTATAAATTTATAATGTGAATTTCCATTGGATCCATTAAAACCGTTATATGGGAAACTTCAAAAATTAAATATTTAAAATAAGTAAACTAACTAAAAATTGTATATTATAAATATTATTTATATTATAGAAAGAAAAAAACAGGACTAAACATTACTATGTCATTTAAAAGAGTCAATAAAATTAATCACCAGAATACATTGAACAACGCTTTGTTTCTTGGTTCGCTAGCCACATCAAGGCAACGTTGCGTAGATCTATGCGAGAGAGACTGACGTCGCTTATAAGGAGAAATGTGATTGATTCGTGCAGAACGAAATGGCCAATAAAAAATCGAAAATTAGAAACAGTAACCTGATTGACAAGTGTTTCACTTAGGGCTGCGGAAATTATTGATTAACTTCTCGATTAATCAACAAAATTATCGATTAAAATAAATTTACTGGATAAAATAGCGATTAAAAGTAGAGAAAATGTGGTAAATAACGCTGTCAATTTATTTATAAATAATTAATAATTAACAATTGTTTGCTTTTTTACGTTCAAACTTCTCCCTTTAACAAAAAGATTTTTAAGTGCAAACTGTAAAATAATCTGTTTTATAAGGAAAATGATAAACAAAAATAAAACTTTCTTTTTACTTAATTAATAACAACAAAATTTACATTCATTGACATTGTATTGAACTACTTTTATTTTTTTAAATGCCAATTGCCTGCTTTTGTTACTACCCCTGAAATTTTCAGTTTAATGACATCAAACATCTTATTCTTAGCTTTAATCAAAATTATCGATTAAAATTTCGGTAATTTTTTCAACAGTTAACGATTAAATGGAAACTAATCGATAACAGCCCTAGTTTGACTTTGTCTGTGTTGCGTGTAATTTCATTGTGGTTTTTGTGACATATATTCGAGTTAATATCACTATGCCTTTCAAGCGCTGAAAAAATTCTTAAAGCCAAAGTTTAGAAGGCTTTGCCAGGGGATATTCTACTCTCCACTGCAAAGGAGTCATACAAGCAGTCATTGGTTGAGCAATGATACCCATCTTCACCCTTCATCGTTACTATATCAATTGCGCAGTCTAATTATATTCCTCTTTTTTTCATATAAAAACTTTTATACATTTTATACATTTTTATAAGGGTTCTTTATTTTTTGTCATAAGTATGTACGTATTATGAAGGTTCTTCATTTATATTTTCATTCGTAGGTACGTATTGTAAAGGTTCTTCATTTATATTTTCATACATATTTACGTATTGTAAAGGTTCTCTCTCTCTCTACTGCCCTCACTCACCTGCTTTTTAAAAAATTAAATAAAATTTTATTTGCAATTTCTTTTTAGAGATCATTTTTTTAAACGAAATATCATATTATGTATAATACATGTATTCCCAAGCGAACTAACTTGTTACGTGTACGTACTTGTTTAATTCCCTAGTGTTGCTTCTGTGTTTATGTACGGTACTGAACAATACTTGTGTAATGTGCAACATATCTAATGTTACAATCGTTCTTTTGTTATTTATATAGTAAAGGTTTGTTATAAATATTACAAGGATGGTTTTCAACATCATATACACATTTTTTAAAAAAATGTCTAATTCGTGGAGTTTCTAAAGTCAAGGGTGGTCCTGTTGCTACGTATAGCAATATCCGGTGTCATTACTCTTCAGATATCACCACAGTTAAGTTTTTATTGTTTTTATCCGTTTTATGTGTTTATTATTTGCTCGCAAAGTAAGGTTATTTGCTTACTGTCCTAAATTTATAATCGTAGCTTCACAATGTTGGGTTCAAAAGAAGATAATCTTATCCAAAAGGTCTGAAATTATTAAAGTGGGATAAGAATGCTAGGGAAAAACGAATTATTCTTCCTAGGTAAGGATGACTCCATTTATTGAAAAAAAAAGTTTTAAAAAATCGTATCTGTCAAGGGGGGATCAGTTTAAAGGTAGGAACATGAAACTATTTTAGTGTGACATAACAAATGGTAACTAGTATGAGTGTTAGAATAAAATAAAAGTTGACAACTAGATACTTTATTCATTGCATTTAAAACACGCGAGATTATAAAAAAATCATGTTAAGCCTGGTCCCTTTTGGAACTCAGGACGTGTTAGCGCATTTTCGTATTATGTATCAGTACTTATGTTAGATATCAGCATTATGTAGTTATCAGTAATTGTGTTTAGATTTTAGACATATTTTTATGAATTTTCTTGTGTAATGAATATACCTGACATTTTTAAATTTAAAAGTCATTTCTTTACATTTTAAATTTTTTTATTTTCTCTTTAATCTAACTACAAGTCACCACAAATGATGACGTAAAAGTTTCTAAATCTTTACACATATTCTAATGACGTCAACAAAAAAAAAAAAAAACCTAATACTTTTGTTTAATTTAAAAGTCATTTCTTTACATTTAAAAATGAAAAAAATTATTTTCTCTTTAACCTAACTACAAGTCACCACAAATGATGAAGTAAAACTCTCTAAACTTTTACACATATTTTAATGACGTCAACTAAAAAAAAACACTAATTAATTCTTTTGCACGATTTCACACCACTCTTGAATGCTTGAAAAACTATGTATTCGACTTCCGGCAATGGCGCCCGTTCCTTGTGCCAGTGTTAACTCTCGATTCGCAAAGTTTTTTGGTAGTTTTAACGGGGTTTTTTAACGGATCGAGTAACTGAGTGTTGATGCACCAATGGCAGGTCAGGACATACAAAAAACATATATACATCATGGGTCTAGGACTTATGGATCCTGTGATCATGGTGATGACAGACAGACGGACAAAACGGGGGCAATAGCGATTTCGACATCTCGAAAATGCGCTAAAAAGCAACAGAGAATATGTTTAAGTTAGTAAACAAAATCATGATCAGTGCTAACAGGTTGTCTTTTGGATTCCTTTGTTTTGAATCAAGTCAGGGTTAAACAAAGCAATTTAATTTTATTTTCAAAATGAATTTTAAAATTAAAACTAATTTTTCAACTTTATATTTATTATTTATGAAACTCTTCATATCGTTACACTTTATGTCATTGTTATTGTTGCTTGATTTAGTACAAGATCTTTTTTTTTCTTTTTCTACTGAATTAGTTAAAAAATATATGAGTAAATGTTAGTTGATTTTTTAAAAAATACGTTTTTCATGATACAAGGATTATATACACAATTTCTCTACCTCAAGGTGTGTATTTCTTTTGATTATAAAATGTTTATTATTATTTTATTTTACTTTTTGCCATAAGACATGCTTCATTTATTGTATTTAAAAAAATAATAAAACTTATTTTATATATACAGATTGCTCATTGTTATATTTTTTTTTTAAAAATAGAACAGTATATGAAGCAATGTAGCTGTATAAATTGCTGCTTTTAACGCCCATAAACAAAACGTTCGTTAAAAATAGATTCAATTTTTGTATTTGAAGGATTTTTCACAAAAATATCAAAATGATTTTTTTCTTATAGTTTGAAATTTATATATTATGGTTGTCATTCCAACTTTTCTACTTACATTAACAAAAACATAATTATAGATATAATAATGGAGCTCCAAATCACATAAACATTAACTTGATGAAATTATAAGAGAGAAAATGTTAACATTTGACTAACGTGAAATATAATTGAAAACTTCACATGTAGGCTACAGTGTAATATTTACGGTTCTTTTATAATATGGATGCAATTTAGTAATAACCAAAGAGAAGAGGGCCAGAAACGTTAAAAAATTTAACATAAGGAAATGAGCATTATAAGTTACTTAGGTATACGATCTGATAATTCGGAGATTGCGGAAAAGCTGGGTATACGGCACTATCCGTATTTGTCAAATACTTAAGACATATTTATGTCGATCCCGGATATCAATGTAGTTAAACATTAATTGAAAACAAACTAAATTAGTGGAATACAAAAACAGTTTTTATAAAGGTTATAAACGATTAACCGGTCCAGAGATTGGAAACTATCTTCTTAAGACAGGACTAGTTTAACCGTAACGACAGATAGTCCGTATTTGCTTGTTACCCAGAGTTCATTTTTCGTGTTACTGTAGCGTACAAGAGAAAACACATGCGCGACGTGAAAGTGCCACATGACTATTCTGGTATATAAATAGCATACCCGTCATCGCTATTAGAGGAGTTGCATTGATGGACAATATTATTTTTCTTTTCTAATTCGCTTAATTTTCGAGGCCTAGTAACAGAGCCCACATGACGTAATGGCAAAATAAGATCAATGGTAAATGCCGCTATTGTTGCTATTAATATAACAAGAGGCAAGATATCAGACGATAATTTCTTTATATTATAATATGCCGTGTTATTACATGTATGACTATTAATAATAACGGTTTTCTTTTAATTTTCTTGACAACGCCCCCCTCTTTTCCGCTCAAATGATGGCATCACGAAAGCAAGTGGTGGTGACACCACTGTATACGACCCAAGGCGAAAAATTGGATAAATTCTCCAGTTTGTTCTTATTACATTAGGATTTAAATTACGGCCAGACGAGTTTATCTGGTTTTTTTTTTAATGCCTTGTATTATCTTCACCTTTTTCAGATGAGCTCACCGTCTGTGCGGCGGAAAAAGCTAATGTAAAAAATGACCTAGTTCGCTTCGTACACACTTCACAGTTCTTTGAACTTCGTTCAAGCTTTGTCATTCAATTCATAGGAAAATGTTTACCGTCGATGTTGACAGCGTCACATAATGTCATTGTAGATCTGAACAACTATCCTAATTTTTAATAACAATATAATTTAATACGTTGTATTAAATAGTAAATATAAAAAGTAAAGTACAGCACTTTAGTGCTTCGACTAAAATAATACGGATATGCCCTGATCCATATCCGGAGTGGTGGATATTACGGTCAATTCTTCTGATCCGTCTCGTAGAAAAATAACATATCGGCTTTGCGGTACTCATAATTTTGGTTTATTTGAAATAAATTAAAAAAAAAAAAAGAATAACAGTTTCGTTATCATTTGCAATGTTGTCATATATAAACAGAAGATCAATACGTCCACATGGCATGTTGGTTTGTTGGCTAAGGGCACATCAGCACGGCTGTGATGGTTCAAGCCTAATCCCGGCAGCCCTTATTTCCTAACTAGTGTCAGGTACAATATTGACACTTGATTGACTTAGGGTTTCTCGGCTTTGCCTTCCTTACGTCTTCGATGGTAATGCCCGATCCATCAGTAGTTATAGTAAAAATTGTAACAATTTAATAAGGGTTAGTTACATTTAAATAATGGCGATATTTGATTTTTGTTATAGACATTTACTCATATTTCGTTTAAAAAATCAAGAAAATATTAAGGTTACCCAACGACGTGATGGAAAGTTTGAATATTAAGTAGACTTATTGTTATATAGAGAATTATTACGAATACTTTTTCTAGAAGTATCATTACACGTATTTACTACGCATACTTCTAAATAGACATTTGGGAAATAACCACACCCCTTATGTCGGGACTAATAATGTTAGTAATGAAATAATAGTAATACATGCGTTTTAACGTATAAATTAAACAAAAATGTATGTTTTCGTGTGAAAGTATATTACAATTTAGTTCTCCATTTGTTTTCAATAAGACAGATTTGCTACGGTGGATGGTTAATGCAAATAAATTTTCCTTAAAATGCCATTCAAAGGACACAAATTGCTGCCAAAGGACATAGCATAGGTGATGATAATGGTTTAGTCCAAAACGACGTTAAAAAATAACTTAAAATTTCACACAAAAACAGTGGTTCACACCACTTAGTCATCATAGACAGGTCAATGAATCATAACTTAAGTGAACACTTGAAATGTGAATATTGTAAAGCTTTTTTTTTTTTTATTTAAGAAAACACTTCAACTGCTCCTAAATATTAACAGAATAAAGATTTCAATTTTTTTTTTTTTTTTTTTTTTATTTTTTTTTTATTGTTGTTCTTTTCTGGTCAGTTAAATGGATTAAAAGAAATGAAAATAGTAGCTTCATCTTCTGAATACTTGCAAACATAACTTCAAAAGTCATTTTAAAGTGAATATATATTAATTAACATTCAAATTATCAAATAAATTTATCCTCAGTAGTAAGTCTAGACGTGACTTTGACTTTAATCAATATGCCTAAAAAAATATTTAAAGAAAAAAACATCATTTGGTCCAGGCATTACAGTTGTTTTCCTTTGGAAGAAAAAAAAATAAATACTATGTTTCCATTATTTCTTAACGTGTTTTCCTATCTTTAACTATTTTAAAAAAATATAAATTGGGATTTATTTCTTGGGCTTCTTTAGTCAAACTCTTGATATGAAATGAAGTGTCCGGTAACAATACTTTTTTTCTGGAAAAAAGAAAACATGAAATGTTTCTGTGGATCAATTCAATTTGAATTAATGACATTTCTACGATTAAGTGCAAGTAGAAAGACTTAATTTTTATACACGCCGATGTGTATTAAGGCCTCTAATCACTTTATTAGTAGAGTTGATACACTGGATTTCCTAATTACGAAGCGCAGATTTGCGGTAAACAATAATGTCATGAGCTGTAATTATGTTTCACTTCTTTACATTGCCTTTTCAAATTCATCTAAAGAGTAATGTGACATTAAAATTAAAAGAGTTGAATGTAATATAATTTGATCTTTTTACATTTAATCAATTGATGTAGCGAGCATGTTTGGTTAAAGCAATGATTGGATACACAAATCTTTGTGGAAATGTCGGTAAACAGCATTACTTTAATATTTTATATGCTACATCACAGGTAAATTTAATGACAACTGTCATTGAATTGGCTAAATATTTTATTTTTATGGCAAATACTAATGAAATTCCTCTTCATAATCGTCGCTTAATATTTTTAAGTTTATGTGCAATTTAAAATAACAAATTTGAAGCATGAATTTTGTTATAAATTGTGTCATAGTTAATTTGAAACATTATATACAACAACAGTAATATATAAAACTTTTATTGTTTATTATGACTGGATAGATAATTAAATGTGAAATAAAGTGGTGCATACAATGAAAGTAATGTTTATGCTATATATTTAGCCAAGCCCAACCCAGCCCCCCCCCCCAATCAGTGTTCTAAAACTAAATAAATCAGGAGAGAAGAGAAGGAGAAAACCTAACTTTCTAATAGTAATGACTGATTTAGCTGGTTTTAGCTCAACAAAATCAAGCTCAGATACAGGAGGAAAAACTATTGAAATATACATTTCTTTTCTATGTTCTAATTTCTTGAACGCCGAATTCTTATAATAAAAGTCTTTCCTTTACTTTATCACTTTCATTTTTAAAAGGCAGTTAAATTCATCACCCAAACAAAATCTGCCATAGAGAAGGTACCCTATTAACTGGTTTCATACTGTTACCCATGTACAACTATGTGTATATAACAGTTGCATACATACAATGAGGCCACGTAATCAATTAATTTAGTATTTTCTACAGTTCTAGAATAATTACGTAATATTTGTAACTTATCGACATAAAAAATATGTGTCCCTGCGTTTAGATTTTCCTTCACTTATTTAAATTATTAAAGTTTAAATTTTCTTTACAATTAATTAGTATTTAAAGACATACTATTTTAGAGAAAAAAATGTTACCTTCTTTTCACAATTAATAATGATGACTAATACTTTTTTCTTAGGAATACAATTATTTCAAGATCACTTAAAGGTATTAGTCAACCAAGAAGTTAATTTCTTTAAAATCAAGAGAACTAGATGTGTGAAATCATATTGTATGTGACTTGAAATAATTGATAATTTGACCGAATTGAAAAAATATAATTATATATTGAAGATATTCATTTGAATTTATTCATCCTTATCTATACAAAAATCTACTCTTGTTGTTGTGAAGACAAAGCGCCCACATACATTAGTGTACAATTTGCCTTTTTTTAAAAAAAAGAATACATATGTATACATCCGTTTTTTTATATTGCAGAAACAAATTTAGTAAATGGAAAATATATTATATTTTTATTTTATTGCTGTAGTGATATGTATTCATCACATTGCAAATGGTAAGTGAGTATAATATATTTTTTTTTTCTTGTAGTTACTAAAATTAAATAGTTTTCTAATGATGTTTTAATTATTTTACTACCATTTCTCTTTATATAAGTTGCCTCAAAACGTTCGTGTGTCCCCATAGAAGAGGGCTCAAGTTACGACACCTTCATCAAGTTCAATGTAGAAGACACAACAAGGGACATATCAGTAGATTCTCATCAAGGACGAATAGCAAACTGCAAAACAGAAACATTGACATGCGATGATAGAATTCCAAGTCAATATGAAACAAATTTATCGTTTTCTAACAGCTCATATACTGTTTTCATTCACATTTACAACTTTTCTAGAACAAGCCTCAATTCTAAAGAACCAGTTAATTTTAAGGTTGTTTTTAATGACAAAATCATTGAGGGAACGTTAGGGCAATGCTCCCCTGTGTATAGTAAGTATTTGATGATAAGTTAATTTGTGGGGCCTTAGTTATTTATTTATTTCATTTAACTATTACTGTTTACGAAATATTACCAAACAAAAAATTTAAAACTTACAAAGTCTGCTTGTAAATAATTATTTTGTATTCCCTAAAATATATTTTTAATATAACTTACGGTAAAGGGCCCGTCCATAAATAACGTCACGCACCTGTTGTTAGAGGTATTTACACATTTACGACGACGAGGAAAGAGGAAGAAGTGGGTGGGAGTATTTGAGAAATCTGAGGTCATATCAAAACTCAGAACTTTAAATTTATTTTCTATTATTATGTTTCATTTCTTACAATTTATTTAATGACTATTTACGCGGCTTCATGCGTGTTGCAATATTGAAAATTAGACGCCAAGTATACGCAATATATACATGTATATAAAAATGACAAAAGACATGATTTGCAAAATGGTCTTTTTTCAAATAGAAAATACAATTAAATTTTGGGGGCTATGGGGTTTTGCGGGGTGGAAATAGTTGTGTCGTCATTTTGGTGGTGGGGACAAGTTGTTGTGACGACTCCGGAGGTGAGGGAGGGGGAAACTAAAATAGGGCAAAATGGCATTAAGTCATAAAGCGTGCAATTGTTTTAAATTTAATTTTCATATTTTGACATTCTATTTTCCATGTTCCATTTCTGTTTGATAAAATATACATTTAGTTTCTTTTTTTTTTAAAAATTACAATTTTCTTTACAATTTAATCTTGTTAACGGGTATAAGTTTGAAAATTGTATTTGTGTCTTTTTTATTCGGTTTGCTTTCTTTGTTTGCATTCTTTGTTGTTTTTTTTTTTGTTTTTCTTTTTTCTTCTTCTTTTTTTATTTATCTTATTATTTAAAAGAAATTTAAAATGTTATCTGATTATCTGTCATGCTTATCTGATGACAGAAAGAGCCACTAACATTGCCTGCAAAGAAAATGTCACCAGTAAAGGAATAATTTTGACCTGCTCTACACCGAAAATATTTCCAAATGGAAAATGTCATTCTCTTATTTATTATAATAATGTGAGGTTATTTGCTTATCATGTTGGATATGAAATTAATGAATATTGATAACTTTTAATATAATGTTTAAAGTCTCCTAAAATCTAACTATTCTTGGATTTAAAATTTTCTAAAGACATATACATTAAATACATACATACATATATATATATATATAAATATAAATATAAACTTCTTGAACAGACTCGTTTGAACTCAACGATTTTCACGGAATACAATGCTGAACTGCCCGGTGAACCAACATACTTTACAACGACATGCACCATTTTCATTCATAAAACATATTTATACACCGGGGTCTATTATTTTAATGTGACAATCTATCCAGCTGTCAATAATGATAATTCAGATATAGAGTATGGAACAACTTTCGATTATAACTTTAACCTAGGTAAGTAAGTGACAGGGTAAGATTTAATTTTTTAAAGTTGTTAAATGAAAAGTGCAATTTGATTGACAGTTATTCTGATCCTGATGTTTGTTGTTACTACTTAAAAATGTATTATTTTTCACTTTCGCTCTTTATGAAGTTCTTTCTGTGAATGCATTTCAATATTCAAGTGTATGAAATAAGCAATTGCCTAAAATGAAACCACGAAAGTGAGAAGAAAAAAAATCGTTATTTTTGAAACTTTTTCCTGAATGACGTCCCCGTTATCATTATTATTTATTTATTTATTTTAGCTAATCTTAATTTTCTAGCAAAAATTATAATTATACATTGTTAAAAGTATTGCGTAACTTACATAAATATATATCTTTAAAATCAATGTACAGTAAAATATTTTTAGTTTCTGAGTAGGATAGAATTTTAAGACATACTAAATGCATATGACTAATATCAATGTTTAAATCATTATAACCCAACGTTTACCATCTAACATAAAACAGAACAACTACGTATAAAACTTGTCAACTGCCCAGAGGATATAGAGGAAAGAAAACCAGTAAATTGTACATGTGAGATTAAAAACAACCCATTTATAAACGCCTCTACTTATTGGTTTAATACCAATCAAAATAAATTTGAAAACCAGGAACACGGAGTTTTAATGTTAGTTGCTAACAAGTTGTCGAAACGTAAGTGCAATATTATTTCCTTCTATGCAACATTTAATTAAAGTTACATAACGTTTAAACTCATGGTTTGTATCTTTATAAGTGCATATCCAGTTACACTTGCTTGAATGTCATATTTTGAAATAGCTCGATACATTTTTCCGACTTTAAAAAAAAAAAAAAAAAATTGTCGAAATTAATGTTCTGTGCTGCTCTACATCTTCTCCTTGGCATTCAAATATCCCTTTCAATATTAACAACAAAGTCCATAATTCTAGCTTCATTTTTTAACCAGCCTCACAGGGTAAACTCTAACAAATTACGCTCTCATCTCAAATCTCTGCTTGTTTTGCACTTTTTGCAATTCTCTAAACTTACATTAACTTTTCCCTCCTATTGTATAAACCATTCAGCTTATTTGTTTGTTTCTCTTGCTATGACGAAATCGAAATTTAAGACAAAAAATTATTCAACAAGTTACTATTACAAAAAGCCACAAATACAAACATTAAATCTCGGGAAAATCAAAAGTACTTATCAACTTATGCTATATAACGTCACATAATATCTGAGCCAGGAATTACCGTGACTGAACTGATTTCGTTATATAACGAAGCGCGACTTAACGGCGTTGCACTGCAAGTGTAAAGATCTATATATTTTAAAAAGTGTATTTACTTTAAAGAAAATATATCTTATTTAAAAAAACAACAACTAATTTATGATCAAGGAACATTATATTAAAATAAAATGAAAATAAACGGAAGGGTTGTTTTTTTCAACAATTTTACAGTATCATTCTACTGCCAGGCCATTAACATTTATGGTTGGAAAAGTGACATGGAAATGTATACACCGAAACTTTTATGTAAGTATTTGCTAACACACTTGGGTGACCATTAAATCAATAACAATAATTAACATATATACAGTATCATATTTTTCTTTTAAAAATGTGATTAATTTTTAATGTTGGATGCAACCAGTTAAGAAAATGAGCTTTAAATTAGTTTTTTTTGGAGAATATTATACATTCACACAATGGTATTAACATTATTCATTGTATTATTTATAAAGGGTTACTTTATTTTACCTCATAAATTTGATACAAACTAAACATTAAATCTTAATTTTAATTCAAGAATGGGATGATTTAATCATCAAACAAACAAAACAAAAAACCCACCGATAAGTAAAAGGCACATCTTCAATATTGTTTGCATAACCATCAAGTTCTTCGGCGATTATGCTTAATACTTCAAATTTAGTTTTTAACTCCAGAAAGAATTAGTTTTTAATACGATCAATATGTATTACGTTCTTTTAATTAGTAACATATTTTTATACAAAATAACCATTTTATAATTATATTTTTAGATAATTCATCGGTGCAGTTTACAATAAATGGTGGCTCTGGTGATGTTTATGAAGGTAGACTTGGTTCAGTTATTTCTTTGAATTGTGAGGCGGATAGTTATCCAACCCCTGAACTTAAATTATTCAACGGACCATTAAAGCTTAAGTCTAATATGACAAAGACTTCACCTGTTTCAATAAAATATGAGCACAACATGACTTGTGAAAGTTATAATGTTTTCACGTGTCTTTCAAGTCAATCTTCAAACAAAAGTATTAATGTCTTTGTGGAATGTAAGTACATATTGCAAGTTAAAATTTTCCTTTCTAATATACTGACGACGCTTATAGACTAAACTGTGCATACATGGATCTCATTTTAACTCATTTATAGTCCTAAGTAAAACACCATAGAATTGTTCAACAACTTTGATGTATTGGAAAGGGGTAGTATAAAAATAAATATGCGTTCAACCCCTTATATTTTTAAGTTTAATATTTACATAATAATTATTATCTTTACAATATTTTAACATACGATTTTTAATGATAAGATTTTAAGTGCGATAGGTCAATATTTAAATACACGCCGTCATATTTTTTACACATAAAATTAATTGCAGTTAAAGTTATAATGGTATATACCCCGATATTAGTTTTAGCAGGTTTAAATGTAATAAAAAAAAGCATCTTGCCACTGAAATTGGTATACAAATTTACTTATTGTGATAAATATGTTTACTTAATTAAAAAAATAAAATATTTTAGATGTTTTGAGTAAAGTTTAGGGTAATCTGATATCGTGAACATGTCTGCTGATAAATATGTATGGAATATTCCAGCTACATACATACATCTTCTTGCAAGGACAAATGAAGAATTTAGTGATTAATGATTTCATAAGAAAACATGACATCTATTGCACTCGCCGCAGCCAAAAGCTATCTGAAAAGATTGAGATGATAAATTACAGTATCATAGCTCTATTGCAATTTGAATATATTTATATGTAAAAAAGCAAACAAATTTGTTCGGAGCCCCTGGTGTTATGACTAGGGCTGTCAATATTGATGAAAAATGCTGCCCGGGTACCCGTCAAAACTTTGAACGGGTACCCGGGTTACCCGTTCGAAAGGCCTCAAAATGTTCGATAATACGCCCGCTATTACTACCCTTAGCCTTTTATTGCTTTGTTTATTGTGGAAATACAAATTTTGATGTATGAGTGAACGATTGTAAAATAATGACATTGAAATACTACTGTAGTACTGTGGTGTAAAAACAGTGAGCAAAGGGGTGTTAATTTTTTTTAAACGGGGTTTTTTGTATCATGACATGGTGGGTTATTTCTAGTACATGGCTGTAGCTGACAACTGTTTTAATTAACTAAACTTATCAGGACTTGCCCCTACTTAGTGGACCAATCCCTCAGTATTTATTTTGTAATACAGTAAAGATATTCTATGTTTCAAATAGGAAATAATAAATAAAAAAATAAAACTTAGCCCCCCCCCCCACTAGCAGGTGTTTATTTCTTTTAAAGTATGGTGGGGATAGGATTGGAGACATATGTTGGGGGAGACATAAATTGGCGCGTCTCAATCGCAACGATGAGCGGTGTATTTCAAAGCCAATGTCATTTCTAGCAAATCCTAGTTATCCCTCTTGTGTCCTATTTTGTGTTATATTGAAAGGACAGACCCGACCCCACCATGTATTTTTGTTAGTATAGTGAAAATTATTGAACGATAGAAATATTTTTTTTAAAGAATTTGCTGGAGATAGGAGTGGAGACACGTGTGTGTCGGTGTGTGTTTGAGGGGGGCATTGGCTTGCTCAATCTGTTTCAACGATGAGCGGCGTATTTCAAAGCAAAAGCGAAGGTCATCTCTAGCCATTCCTAGTTAATAGTAGTTATCGGTGTTGTGTTCTAGTTCAATTTTCCTTACTTGAAAAATTCAAAGAACTAAAACCTTTGTTGTTTTAAAGGATTTTTATTTCATGTTCCTGGTTTTAAAAAAATGTATGCAAATACTTTGTAGTCTGGCGGGACCGCGTTTTATTTCCCTTTAACGCGTAGAATATATCTTTTAAAGCATTTTCATCTTAATACGCATTTCAAAGTAATTAGTTTCAAAAGAAAAGTTTTCATTTGATAAATTATTAGCGAACCGAAATTTGAACACAGAAGAGCCACATTTTAAACTCTGGTAGTAAATATAATGGAGTAACATTTTCACGGGTACCGGGGCGAAATTTTA
Source organism: Radix auricularia (assembly GCA_002072015.1). Taxonomy (NCBI): domain Eukaryota; kingdom Metazoa; phylum Mollusca; class Gastropoda; family Lymnaeidae; genus Radix; species Radix auricularia. The sequence continues at coordinate 109,132 of MUZC01000326.1, read as the reverse complement.
CAACTCGGGTAATTGCTCGGCAACGGGTACCCGGGTCCCGGGTACCCGTTGACAGGCCTAGTTACGACATGTAAAAAGATTTCAATTTTCTTAGACAGTCATTAATAAACGATATAGTAGATTTGTAGCTCTCTAACTACATGGGACATTGGAAAAATAATGAGTCAGTTTTCATACTATATTACTCTGTATATTAAAACACGGTGCGAATACCTACTTTTTTCTTTGTCTTTTTACAGGTCCACCAAAACTAAAGTTACCGAAGGACAATTCGGATTTACACGTGGTAGAAACTCTGCTTAAAAGCAACGTTTCAATTCTTATAGAAATGTATAGCTACCCCAAACCAAAGAGTGTAACTCTTTTTCAGCGTGGATCTTCCAAACTATTTTTTGAAAACATCACAGACATTGAAGAAAACAATCATAAATATAGACTAACATATCAAAATGATGTAGTGCCTTACGGAAACTTGACATTGTCATTTCAAATAATGGAAGAATTTGACTTCACACAGTATGTGCTTATGATAGACAATGGTATGGAATCTGTCCTTAATTACAGCTTTGAAATTCGCAATGGTAGGTAGTTATTACTATCATTTATGCATATAATATTCACTTGACTTTTTATTTAATATCTTAAGACCTTGGCTAATACCTTTGCAACCAGCTCGATATGCTGGGCAAGGAAATGCAGCATTTTGCCTCTCTAACCTCATCGGCTAAATATGGGGTGGGAAACAAAGGAAATAGGGTTAGTACTGTATCAGAGGCAAGGCTGCAATAACGGCTGTTCGAGACCCTGTTAAGGATTAAATATTGATTTATGAGTATACTAGGAAGTGCTCTGTGCGCATTTGAGTTACTAAGCTCTGGTGCTTGCAACGAAAACTCCATCTCTGGTCTGATCGACTTGCTGTGATGTTTTCGAATACTCCACTTGCAGTCGTATTGTTGGCCACTTTTTTGTACCTTTTGCGCCTACAAGCCAGGTCTTTGCCCCAATATTAGTTACTGGGAGGTCTGTTTAGGCCTGGGCCGCCCCGGGTTTCGCCAGACAGTCTGCTTTATCATTGATATCAATATTCACGTGTCTTGAAGTTCATTGAATTATATTTTTTATCTCGATTCTTTCAAGATTACCCTCGTAATCTAAGATTTCGTCAACCAAGTGGTAGCTACCCTTCTTACATTTCGAGATATTGCGATCTCATTTTAAGTTTATAAAAAAAAAATATTGTGCCAAAACCTACTGCTAGATCCGAATATTGCATTGTTTGGTGCAATTTGTCGAGGTCCCTGCATGAAACTCCACATTGTAATTCAAAAGCATAGTCCTAGAGGGTGAAACTTGTCAATTTAATTTTTATTTAATTTATGATAATAAATAATTTTATTTTACAGATTTTATATAGAAAAAAAAAACACTGAGATAAACAAAGGTGATTAGAGCGAATGAGAAGCCAATGTTAATTTGTGAAGAAAAAGTTAACCATATATTCACATATTCACAATTGTTTGCATTAAAAAAAAAATACATATTTTTTTAACATTATTCATTTTTTTTAAAATTGTGCTTACAGGAAAGAAAGACGGCCACTTTGTTGATAAGGCAACTCTTACAACTTTATTTTTAACTCTTACAACAGTTGCATCGGTTGCTATTTTAGTGCTCATGACTGGGATTGCCTCTGTATTGAAAAGGAAAAGTAACGTATTTGAGCTTTTTATATGACACTTTTTTTCATCAAAAAAGATTATTATAAATAATTTAAATTATCTTATTTTTATTTTTAGTATTTATACTGTATCATTTTAAAAAAATATAAATTAGGATCACTTCATGACGTCAAATATGTAACATATATATATTAGAAAAGCATACGACCTTTAGGCAACCTAACATTTAAAATGACATATAGCTTTTGTCTGGGAGCAGCAACAAACTAAAGAAGCTAACTGAAAAACTTAAATACAGGTTAGGTGCAAATGGGATAAAAATCAGCTCAGTGAAAAGCAAGATATTGGCTAATACCTCAGCTGACAGTTTGGAAAATATCGTAATGATCAGAGAAAAGCTGGAGGATGTACATAACTTAAACAATCTAGCAGCAATCAGATATAGAGATGGTAACCACGAAGCTAAAATTCTAGCTAAAATTGTTTAAGCAATTGCAGCATGAAATAATTTATGAAAATAAAAAAAAAAACATTAGCCTGCCAACAAAGTTCAGGCCTTACAGAGCTCTCATGTAAACCATTGACTTATATTGATGTGAAACCTGGATACTAATGGCAACGGCTGAAAGCAAGATGCGGTCATTCGAAAAGAATTCTTTCAAAAATTGTCCAGTTATCCTCTTTAGAAAAAAAAGACATCTGAATAATTCTGAGATAAAAATATTGCGGGTCGTTAAGTAACGAATATGACAACAATTAAGAGAAATAAGATGGAATGGTTCGGCTACATACTATAATATGACACCCTGTCCAAAAAGTATCAATAAAGGCCCTTTAAAAAGGGGTAAACAAGTAGGTCGTAAACAAAAAGCAGGCTTAAAAACATAACAGAACGGACAAATATGGGATTGAGTTATTTATTAGCCGCTTTGCGCTGATCCAAACCAAGTGATACTATGTTAATAGCAAGTCATATTAGGAAATTCCAACCCTCCCTCAGGAGGCTCACTTAGCGGGAGGCGTTTTCGACATAGTGTCCTGGACGCCACGGCGGCCGATTGTAGCAGTGACAGCACCTTGGGGGCTTGCCTTTACGTCCCTTTGGGGTTAGAGGGCTGAGGGGGTTTTCAGGGAAGCCCCATTAAGAGCGTAGGCTCGGGACTGTAGATTTTCTTCCACATGTAGGATTAGCCATCCACAATAGGCAAGAGTGGAAATCGTTCCCTGTTGATTTACCCATGGATTTCTTCCCAGCAGGGACATTGTCATGTGATTGATGATGATGTAGATGATAAAATTAAACCAAAATTATTTTAATGGATTAAAGGCTACACTATTGTTCAGGAATTATATATATATACTAGTGATTTTGGAGAATTATTGAAGAGTGATTGAGTGCATATAAAACTATATTTAGACCCCCGGCGCCCAGTTAGGGATATTTTAAATATTTTTTCACATGCTGCCATCACCGAAGTGTATATAACAAACCCCCAAAGTTACATGAGTTTAACTATTTTGGAAATAGGAACAATACTGCTTTTCAGTTTGCAAATAACACATAGTAGGAAAAACACGTTTATGAGGCCCCAACACCAATGAGTATGAGTGGGATGTGGGGGTCGAGAGGTAGCGCTCTCGACTGTCATACTGATGGTCACGAGTTCGAATCCACACAAAGGTGAGGATTTGTTCTCGGGGCCTGATAAATCCCCGAGTCACCCAGCTCCGAATGGGTACCTAACTAGACAATAGTTAGGCGGCTGGGGCAATGCGTGGACGCAATTATCTTCTGCATAGCATCTGCATAACCTAGATAAGAGTATGCATTTTAAAATTAGTGATTTTTACTTTTTATTTAATTAATATTAGAAAAAAACTACATTTGGGCCCACATTAGTGATTTTTACTTTTTATTTAATTAATATTAGAAAAAAAAACAACATTTGGGCCCCCGGCCCCCAGTAAGGGATATTTTAAATAATTATTCACCTGCTACCATCATGGAAGTGTATTTAAGAAGCCCCACATTTTCACGCGTTTCCTATTCGGGAAATAAGAGAATTAGTGATTTTCAATTTTTACAAAGCACATATTAGAAAAAACACATTTTACGGCCCCGGCAATCATGAGCGTGCATTAAAAATTATTTTACGCCTATTTTTGTCGTTGGAGGATACCCAACAAGTTCCCAAATTGTAATGTTTTTACCTACACTATTAATTGTGGAATTTATGACTAGTCGGTTTTTATTAAAAGAAAAACGTATATTAAGGCCCCCGGCCCCTTATGAGTGGAAATTTACCATTCCCTTTCGCCGACTTTCATCGGGAGATTGTACTCAACATCCTCCTAAAGTTTCATGCTTCTAACTACATGGGGAAAGGGATAATTATTTATGTTCAGTTTTTATATAGTTTTTATTAGAAAAAAAAAAACTACTTTTGCCCTCCCACTGGCCCCCATTAAGAGATATTTAAAATATTTTTTCACCTTTTACCACCATGAAAGTTCAATTATCCATTCCCCAACGTTTCATGAGTCTACTTACGCGGGAAATAGGAGAATTAGTGATTTTAAATTATTATAAATCTCATATAAGAATACAAACGATTTTTTGGGCCCCGGCCCCCATAAGTGTGTATTTCAAAATTCTTTTACACCAAAGTTCGTCGTGAGAGGATACATAATAATTATCCAAAGTTTCATGCTCCTACCTACATGGAAAACTGAATAATTAATGATAAGTCAGTTTTTAATATAAGAAACAATTTATTTGTGCCCCTGGTTACCAATTAGTGGAACATCTAACATTCTATTTGCATATTTTCGTCGGGAGCTTGTACTCGAAAAATTTCCAAAGATTCATGCTTCCACCTATATGGAAAATGGGATAATTAGTGATTTTCAATTTAAATATCGCTCATATAAGGAAAACAACGTTTTCGGGGCCTGGCCCCCATTAGTTGGAAATTTAACATTCACTTTTGCAAATTTCATTGGAAGCATGAACTCAAAAAATTTACAAATCTCATGCTACTAACTAAACGGGAAATATGAGAATTAATTATTTGCAATTGTAAATAGCTCATATAAGAAAAAAAAATTGTGGGCCCCATTATTTTTGGGCCCAAGTATCTCTATGAGTGGGAATTGAACGTTCTCTTTCGCCAATTATCATAGCGGGATTGTGCTCAACATCTTCCTAAAGTTTCATGCTCTCTACCGACATGTGGAATAGGAGAATTAGTGATTTTTAGTTTTTAAATTTGGGCCCCAGGCCCCCCAGTAAGAGATATTTTAAAACATATTTAACCTGCAAGCATCGTGAAAGTGTAATTATCAACTCTCCAACCTTTGATGAGCCTACCTACTCCGAAAATAGGATAATTGGTGAATTTCCATTTATGCATAGCCAATACAATGAAAAAAAAAATGGTTTTCTGGGCCCCAGCCCCCAATGAAGAGCGAAATTTAGATAATTTCTTTTGCCAATTATCCTCAGAAGTATGTGCTCAAAAACATTTAAGTTTCATGCTTCTACCTACACGGAAAAAGGAAGAATTATTGATTTTCAATTAGTATATATCTTATATTTGGAAAAAACATTTTTGGCGCCCCGGGCTCCATGAGTGTGAATTTCTAAATTCTTTTCGTCAAAATTTGTAATAAAAAAGTACAAAACAACTTCCTAAGGCTTCATGCTTCTACCTACACGGAAACGTAAAAAATAGTGATAAAGATTTAAAAAATGGTTTTGGGCCCCCCGGCCCTACTTGAGTGAGATTTTTAAAATTCTTGTACACCAAAGTTCATAGTCAGATTGTACTTAATAACCTCCCAAAGTTTCATGCTTCTATCTATACAGAAAAATGGAGAATTATTGATTTGTATTAGTATATAGCTTATAAAAGAAAAAAAAACAATTTTAAGGCCCCGGCCCACATGAGTATCAATTTCAAATGTTTTTTTCGCCATTTTTTGTAGTAAGATAACACCCAACAAATCCCCAAAGAATCATGCTTCTACCGACATGGAATGTTGGGGAATTAGCTATGAAGTAAAAAAAAGTTTTTTTTGCCGCCTGCCCCACAAGAGTGAATTTAAAACTTTCTTTTTCACCAGTTGTCGCAGTGAGAGAGTACCCAACAACTTCCCAAAGTTTCAATCTTCTACCTACACGGAAAGTCGGAGATTTAGTGATGAATCAGTCAGTCAGTGAGGGCTTTCCCTTTTACTAGTATAATATATATATATATCTATA
>MUZC01000326.1:71926-86429 GCA_002072015.1 Radix auricularia | reverse complement strand
ACCGCGCGTCGAGCTCAAGACAACTCTAGTAGTTTCTCGAATACTATTCGAGAACAGGACAAGTGAACAACAAGACAGAGCTAGAACCTTCTCTAAAGAGACGGAAAAACAACACATCATATTTTTGACCAGATGAAAACACATAGGTCAAGGACCGGTCACACGGTCTGTGTGGCTTGAACTCGCCGCTGCTAATAAAATGAAAAAAAAAAACTCATTACACAAAAGGGGCAGACAACCTCGGGAATTTTCTACCCGTCTCTCGACCGCAACAGGTCAAGGGAAAACAACAACAAAAAATAGTAAATAGGTAACAATGCCTAGATACGTAACAAAATGTTTTGGTAATGTTGTGGTTATAGGCTAATACTTTGCAAATGGGCAAATAGATTGAAAAGTCATAATCATCAATGAAGCTGAAACTTATTAAAATAACAGATGAGCTTGATGTCGATCACATTACAGTGACATAATCATTTCTAACGGACTATGCTGCATTATTAATTAGTGAATTTCCAGATGCTTCATGCACCTACCTACACGAGAAATTGTAGATTTAATAATGAGTCTGTTTAATATAGCTCAGAAAAGAAACCATTTATTTTAAGAAATAAGTGCTTAAGTGGAATTAATAAGTTTTACAAGTCCGTTAATATACACATATTCCATCTGAAATTATAAAAAACACAAAGTCATAAATTAAAATTAACAAATATTCCTAGTGGAACATTAAAATTTATGATGTCATAAGCTACTCTTTTTTAAAATATGTGTTGAAATTCAAATTACACTGAAATCTCTCCTTTATGTGTCATCTATTAAACCAACTACGCCAAAATTCAAGTGTTTTGATCTTATTTGGTTCAAGTGAAGAGCTGATCTATTTATATAAACGGTGTTTATAAATACACTAGTCCATACATTTAAAATTAACAAAAATATCCTAGAAAAACATTACAATAACTCATGTCTTAGAGAACGTGTTTTCTAACACAATATCTGCCTTTATACACTAAACAACTAATTTTTCATAAATACTATTGATAATTTTTAAAAATTTAATAAAATATATCTAATTTGTGAATTACTATAAATTTCGTAACGCTTCAGAAAAGTTTTTTTTTTTAAAGTAAATATTTACATTTCAATACATATCGAAACCATACAATTGTTTAAAAGTTAAATTTTTCATCATCCCTGAAATCTCTAGCAACGCCGGTCCAATAAAAAATAATATAACAATTTCAATTTAAAAATAGCAAGTATTTTTGTTTGAGTGCTGTCTAATGTTTATTGTGTATTCTTTTGATAATAGCTGAGATTTTTAACACATAATTAATTTTCGATCGTATAATTTTAAACAATTTTTAAAGGAAAAGAGATTTAATCTTTGTAGTTAGTAGTGTTTATTTAAAGGGGAGAATATGAATTTTTTTTAATTTCTGCAAACTATTTCTTTTCTTCTATGCTAATTTGCACAATAAACACGCGTTAAAATGTAATAATTGTCACATGACGAGGTAAGTAATATACAACGAACTAATATAAAACGATACTATATTTCAAAAAAGGGACTGAATAATTTCTAAATTATGACTATGATGAAGTGGATACATTTGGAGTACATTTCATGAACCCCTATTAGAAAATCTTAATGGTATACAGTAACGAGATAATTTATTTAAATTACTCTATAATGAGGTTATAAAAGCCTCATTTACAAACACATAGCTAAACAACAGAATTAAAAACATACTTATTATCATGTTATTTTAAATTTCTCATTACCATGAAAATAAAATTTGGAGTGTTTGGGAGAAGACAGATGTTTATAGTTTCATAAATTATAACAATGACCCTTTGCTTTTGCTAGTATATGCGAAAAAAAAGTGCACTTGAATGATTCAATCTGACCCTCTAATAAATATGAAGATATGTCGTAAACTAAATTTGATTGCTGCTAAAATGTATAAGAATGATACCGAAATCAAAGGATTTAATATTTGTATATTAAGAACACCAATCTATAGCAAAATCACACCAGTTTTTGCCATGCGCATCTACCCCACGATGAATGTGGTGGTATACTACACTGGGATGGTCTCTACCAATTATAAACACATAAGCTCCAGCACTACCAGGACATGTTGGTGTTGTGTAAGAGTACCGAGTAAATTTGCTTCCGCCATATTTTACAACTTCTGTGTTTTCCCATGTTCCAAATGATATCACTTTATGTAATCCATGAATGTGTGATACCATACATGTTAGCTTTGCGTCTTTTCTTTTCTCATACTTTTCGTTAATGTTTCTATTGTGTCCACTCCAAGTGTTTCCAGAGTGTAATAACTTTTCAAATATATAAAACAATTTCTTGTTGCAAGTGTAAAATATTAACTTGCACTTATCTCCAAGTTTTTTCATTTTAAAACCCTCAATAAGACACAGTGTAGAGTCTTGACTGTCATAAAAAAATCGACATTTTGTATGCAGTGCTTCAACATCTGATGATACCAAGCCAATGGTGGTATACACTGTCATGGACCTCCAATTTTTACTTTTATCAGTTTTTTTTACATTGCTCACACTTGCACTGAACATCATCTGCTGGTGAATATTTCACAATAGACTCTACAAAACGAGTACCATGTTTTATGCCATTTTTATCATAAGTTTTCATTTCAACCGATAAGTGAACTGTTAAATTGGCCATGCATTGTAGCAAATGAAAGAAAACTTTATTTGGGTACTGTGTAGGGAGATTCTGAACAGAAAATGTGTTGACATTAAAAAAATTTGTATGTCCAGGTTCTTTATTAAATTCCTCGTATTGGACTTGTGCATTTTTTTCTTTTTTTTCAATTTTGTAAGAAATTTCACCTGAAAAAAATAAAGAACAATATAAAAGCAAATACACCTGTTGAAAATGAAAATTGAAATGAAAAAGAAGATGCATTTATTTAGAAGTAATATAATTTTTAATAAGATGATAACAATAGAGCTGAAACTTTGTATTTATTTGTTTTTTATTTTATTTTATTTATTTTTTTACTCTTGTCTAGACTATTTTTTAAAATTATTGTCCTAGTTAAAGTTAAGCGATTTGATAAATTAAAAGTATATTATTATTTTTTCTTTAAAAAAAAGTGTCTTGTTTTGCGAAAGAAACCAGTGATAAGGAAGGAAAAACCCACATTCTGAAAAGACAAAATAAAAGAATGTGGTCTAGAAATAAAACTTTACCAAGAAATAAGGTGCACACATACTATATCTTCGTACCAAGCATGAACATCTAATGATTTGGATTCTTGGAAAAAAAACTCTAACAAATCAATAGCTTGCAACACAAATGCTTGTTTTGCCATCTAGATATTAAAATCTCAAGATCCTATCCCAAACAATTAATATATACTACATCCCAGCTATTATGTAATGTTGCAAATACTTCAGATGTGGTACAGAGCGGGCTGGTGACGTGGTTAAGATTTATTTGTTGGCTTCGTCAAAGAAACACGGACTCATGAGATAGAGAAATGAAAATGGCAAAATTGGTATCCCAAACGGAGATGACAAAGCAGACGATACAACTGTAAAACGGTATTTCGCAAAGGAACAGACAACACCGTGTACCTAAATTTCTGAAGAAAAAGAAATATACAAAGTGTCAACATTCAATCTCAACCTGAAAATGCAACACACGTTTTCGTAATAAATGGGATATGTTTCTGTTTTATATATACTGATAATTCTTCAAACCTTTCTTCATACTTGGTTGACTTTAGCACAAAGCATGCAGCTTTCCAGTATGTTATAATTTTATTATGTCAAATATATCTGTAAATTTGTAAGAAATTATTACAAGCAAAAGACGCGAGAAAACAATTAGAATGACTGGCTTATTCTAGTGTGTACCAATCACAGTATGTTGTTAGAAAGCAAGGTTAATTATGGGAGGGGAGATAAACCACAATAAGCATATGTTGAGAAAAAAGTGCGTCGGCGGTAACCCAACGAAACTTGCGTTGTTGATATTTCTTTATGCTGCCGTCTGTGACCGTTTTTTCCACATTCTTTGCACTATATATTAGCAAGGCTATGTCGTATGTTATGCCGTACGTTTTATCTAGTTTGATATAATTCAAAGCTGAAAGTAATTGTTCACACGCTAAGATGATGCAAATCAATTTTAATAACATTCTTAAGTAATGGGGCCGCGGTGATCAAAAAGACAGTACTAAGTTTCTAAAATAAAAAAAAATCAGTTACGGGTTCGATTCCTGTCGCTTGCACCCCAACTGGTAGATGATGCTCGTTAAAGCCGTGGCTGGCAGTTCATCAAGGAGAATGAAAACCCGACTTGCGACACAAAAGGCAGCCAAGCTGCATTGACGCCAGTCGTTCCCATAGTTAAACCATAGGCGTGGAGAGGGGGTTGTATGGGCAGCAGCTAATTCTCCAAAATACCCTCCCACACACTTTTATCACCTCTAAATAGGACAATACAGCATGCCGTTTCCACTGGGTGCTTGGAGATTAGAGTGCCACTTAGCCCAAGAAACACACAAAAGAAAAAGAAAACCTCCGTTCTTCGTTTCGCTAGCTGGATTGTGATGACTACGTGTCCCGGCATCAGTGATGAAACACAAAAGACAGGAATAATCGATAGATAGCATCGCATGCCTTCAGGAGACCAGCTGAAAAAAAGAAAGTAGCAAATTTCACTTTCTTTTGGCAAGACAGACCACCAGACGAACCTAGACAGCATAGTGTAGGTTCGCTGTTAAGAACGCTCTTCAAATATCCATTCTAACATCAGGCACGGAGAGGATCATCATTCTAAGACTAAGAACATCTGTGGACTAACAATCATCCTTAGTGTGTATGCCAAAACTCCATGCTCAACTTTGGAAGAGAAGGACCATTTCAATGGAGCGATAGACAAGACAATATATGGCATCCACAAAGACGAGGCAATCTGTTAGGAGATTTCAATGCTAGAGAGGGTAGCAACCACGAAACATGGCCTACAAGCTTTGGACTCTTTGGAAGAGGAAAATCACTTGCCCAAAAGTTTGCCCAAAAGTTTGCACGTAAATGTGTCAATACATACTGGCTTAAACACTGTTCCAGCATACACTCAGCAGCAGATATGGACACTGAAACAGCCATGTACGAAAAAATAGTGAAAAGGAAACTTGCCCCTTGACGTCAAAAATTGCTCCCCTTAGGTCCAAAAGTTGAATAATTATCCAAGACTAGGCAGCACAGCTAAAACGATGGGTTGAGTATTATCTTGAATTATATTCAACAGTTACCACAGTCTCCAGCATCGCTGTAATTGACATCCCAGATAATCCCCTCATGGAATACTTTGATGTCGTTCCCTCACAGGAAGAGCTGAACAAAGCAATCGACAGCAAAGCTATTGGGAAAAGAGCCTGTGAATGATGGAATACCACTAGAAGCTCTAAAGTGTGGCAAGACAGCTTTACACGAATTATTGAACGAGCTTTTATCCCTCATCTGGGAACAGGGCTACATCCCCCAAGATCTAAATGATGTAAATATTGTGACACTATATAAAAACAAAGGTGATAGGAGTGTTTGCATATATATATATATATATATGTTAGAAATTATTATTTAAAAAAAAAATATTTCTAACAACTTTCAGCTTTTGAAATTGTTTCCACTGCCTTCAAAGCGATAATTATTCTTCTTAACGTGTCTTTTTCCAAGAAAGAAGATGCGAAAAATCCTTTAAAACAATAGAGTTTTTAAAAATTAAAATATTTTCTCACTTTAAAATGTAAGGAATGTTAAAAACTAACATACCAGGATCTTGTGCTATTTTTTGAAATGATTTCATGAGCCTGAAAAAATGCATATACAAATGAAAACATATGTTCATGACACACGTTTTATATAATGAAGTTGAGTTTCTTGACTTTAATATACTTGAGCAATAAATAACAATTTAAAGCTACAAATTAGTCATGATATTTTGTCGAATAATAAAGATGAAGTAGGAGAGGTGATTTTTTTATTTAAATAAATTGTGTGATTCTTACATATAATAAAAAAACGATATGTCATGTGGTCGTTTGAAAATTCAACGCATTAACTTATGCCAATTTATATTATGAAAAATCTAGTTGAATCCATATTTATGAATACAATAATGTTTACGCCAAAAGAATTTTATAATATTTCAATTACTTAGAACTCTATAGTTCTACGCGCTGAAAAACGCTTCTTTCATAAATGTACATGAGATAAAGAAGAGCGCCTTATGTATTTTAAATTTTCACCAGGAAATGCAAGTAACATATGGAACGTTACTTTTTAAAAAATCTCTATGCACTAGGTGTATTTATTTTGAAGTTTCTCTAATTTATTTAGTATTTGTGGTAAATAAATTACTTGGATTGTCCCTACATACACGTTTATTTGGTGTTACAACTACGGTATTTAAAAAATAATGTATAAGATAATTCCAAGATTATATTAGAAAACGTTCGTCTTTTTTAAATATGCAATATACTTTTTAAAGCAAACATGATTATAATAAAAAAAAACACATACACTAACTGTCATGACTACGATTTTCCTGTTAGAGTTTATTAGAGTTTGTTAATATGTTATTTCTCTAATGTTTGTTTCTACCTTTCATGGGCTTTGTCTGTATTATCTTTGCTCAAGGGCAGGTTTTTCCTTTTTTGTATTCTGCAGTGCAAAGAAATAAGCCAATGAATATTCGTTTATATTTCCGTATTTTTATATAAATAACACTTTATATATATATTGCATCTCGTCCAACGCTATTTCAGGTAACTCTTGATTATTTGTTATATTGATAATTTTGTAGTAAAATAATAAACACTTTTGCGTCGAGATTAAACGTACGTGTTGTGTTTTGGGCTGACTTTTTCGTTGTGTTTGACTTTATAATAATTTGTGAAAAAGAAACGATGCACCAGGTTAAGATTGAGGCTATTTGGTTGCACTATTATTTTTAAGTAGACGGGCACTTTTGTAAACGTTTAAATGTTACTTTTCATTGGTAGGGGCAGGCATCAATAACAATATCTTCACCCAATCTAGGTTAAAATGAGAAATTATTGATATTTTTGTTTTACGGACCACGTAGCGTATAAATAGTAACGATTAATAGTTAAAAATTGTATCATTTAAATTCTTTTTAACGATTACGGGACCCATAAATTGAAAATTATTGGAAGTCAAAAAGTGAAAAAAAATAAAAATACAAAATAGCGGCCGAAAAATAATAAATTACCAGACGATTACACGGACATTCTGGTTGTAATCTGTTGACTAACGGGAATGTTCAAAATGATGAAAAAATTCGCCAACCATGGATTTAACTTTTCGCCTACTTATCAAACCAAATGAAAAGCGTATTAAGCTAATTGAAGTAACCGTAAAGAAGTCTGACTCGCAGACAGAAAATGACGACTTTTCTTCATATGAATTACAGCGATACAAACTGGCTAAAGATCCTAAATCACCTAGCCTTATACAATGGTGGAAACTTAATGACATAAATGTCCGATAATGTCATTCCTTGCCAAGACCCTTTTGTGCATACCAGGTAACTCAGATACATGTAAATTATTGCTCCTCTCGGCTGATTATATTGACTATTAGACCCGCTTAATTAAAATATGACATATAAAAGAGGCATTACAGTGTTATTAGATTTTAACAATAACGTGAAGGTTATATCTTATGACATTATACATTTTGATTTTTTCCTTTTACCAAAATTTACGATTCATCAATCGGTTAATTCGTTTGTCTTTTTTTGAAAAAATTATGATTAAAGTTAAATTACTCGTTAACAGTCCTCGTTAAAACTAAATACTTTATTCACTCTTCATATAATAAATGTACTATGAACTTTTATGATAGTAATTTTGCGTACATTTTGAATAGATTTTTAAAAAGTTTATGACATTCTTTATATCCAGCTAAAGTAAGTCATCTGATAAAACAGTAAGATGATAATGAGATGGCAGTAGATATTCTAATGGATTCGCCTTAAGTCAGCCGTGTTTTGAGGTAGTGTAACACACCACATAGATAGTATGACAATAATTTATATTTTCTTTGCTAAATTTTTTAAACGAATACCAGCAGAGCAAAGGAATGGTTTTAAAATTATTTTGAAAATCCAATTTTATAAACTAAAATGAAAGATATCTAAATATAAACGCATACGTAAACAAATAGTTGTGTTTAAATTAGTCTAAATTATTAAAGAAAAAAAAATACGTCTAAAAAAGAAAACATTATTTCCTTAAAATTCTTGAAATTTCAGCAGAAATATGTAATTTTTAAAAAAATAGGTATGATATATGTTGATAACCGGAAGTAGTAAAATCAATGAACGGAATAAGTTTTCTTACATTTATAACCCTATTGCCATTGGGAAAAATTTCGTTTATATATTCAAAATATTTGACAAGACTTTATGAATTTGGAACAGCTACTCCTCTTGAACCATATTTGATAGAGATTTTGGGTCTTTTGCCAATATTTAAGAATATCACAAGTATGTGCAAGGGCAAAAAATAATTTCATAAAAGGTTTACTGGATTTCCTGGAAGATCCAAAACACCCAAAAAAATTCAGTATTTTATCAATTTCTCGCAAATCCGAAAATTTATCGGCTTGAAAAAGATAACAACAGAAAGCGAAAAATATTTAAAACAACGTTGGATAATTAATTTTTAACCAATTTATTTCGTTCGATTCCCAACATTTTATCATCAATTTGAAGATAGCAATGACTTTTTTGTTTAGTTAAAAAATATAATGATTTGAAATTACAGATAATAAGCTATTTTTAATATACTGTTTAAAACATCGTCTAGGAATTATAGCTACATTATCTCTGATCACATGTTCTCGCTCGTATTGATTACTGCTATTCTCTTCTGTCAGGTGCGCCAAAGCAATTCGTTTATAAACTACAGAGAGTTCAAAATTCAGCGGCGAAATTAGTTCTAAAGACAAAAACATGACCATGTTACTCCGATACATCAAACATTTCATTGGTTACACATGCAAGCCCGAATTGATTAGCAACGTCTTTCCGACTCATGCACTTCCAATCTTCCTGAAATTTTGTTGGTCTACTCATCAAGTCCTCAGTTATGATCTTATCCAGACCCACAAATTCTCTGTGTTCCTAAGGCATGAACTAAAACATTTGTCCAAGATCATTCCCTTTTCGTGCTGCCAAACAATGGAATTCTCTACAATTACCCATCCGTAGTATTTCACATACTAAGGCCTTCACGACTGCACTTAAGACGCATCTTTTCAAAATTTATTTTCAAAATTAATAAAACAACAATTCTTTTTAATGATTGACGTAGCTTTTGCATGACGTAGTGTCACGGATGTTGCTATTATAAAATGAGTGTTTATTTAATGTATATATGTATGTCATTTTTTCCATGTAAAGCGCTGTGAGCACAATGCATTTCTGACATAAAGCGTTATATAAATTACCAATTTATTATTAATTTTTAAATTACGTATAATTTAATCTAGAGTAACTAGATTGTGCCAGGGCGCCGTGGCGCCTGCGTCCCCCCCATTTTTAAGGCGCCTATGGCGCCAACCTTTTTCAAAAGCCCCACTACCTTGTCCTTTTTTGATAAATACGAAATATTAAATTTTCAGAAATGTACGCAAAGTATTCAATTATAGGGGTTATATTTTGCGCACCGATGCACACCAAACAATAACGTCATCATATTAAATATTTTACAGCGCTAATTACCACACGATTTTTCAACAAACAAACTGCTGTAGACTGTCGTACATCGTTCCTCAGTCTTCCACATCCAGGGAGTGACCTGGGCTTTTATATTATTTTATTTGTTTCGGTCCCCCGCTTTGTGAATGCTTATGTTAGATTGTTGCGCTGTGTCATTATATTGCCACATTCTTTGTGTGATGCACACTCACTGGATATGATGTCATATGTAGATTCGTTTCAAAATTACTGGTTTGAAATATCTTTAAATTATCTCTAGGATGATTTCCCTAAAAAAATAATCGACATTATTTTTATGACATTGCGTTTATATGTTAAATTTTACTCTTATTTTCTTTCCATCTCAGATGTTAAAGGCTTGCCATACCCTTGCTTTAAATTAATTTAGTAAGTTCATGGTTTGTATAACATCATTAAAATTTTAAAAAATTAATTGAACCTAGCAGTGACGCAGCTTTTGTCCAGAATCACTAGTAGATAATGAGAATAATAGGGAAAAGAACGGGCATAAACTTCCCGCAGGGCAAAGTATGAAAATTGTTTTGAGGCCTTACTTCCTTTACTTTTATAAAGCGTGTTTCAATGCAGTGCGAGCACATCACATACTACAAAAGAAACAGTTTTGTTTACTCTTGTTTACATAGAATATACATGAATTGGTATATAAATTTTTTTTAAAAAAATTGTCCGCTTATTGCACGATTAAAATTTACTATCTTGTGTCTGTCTATTCGCTGGTGTATCATTTAACCATTCTTTTGTTCCCGAAAGTCAAAACAATTAAATTAACAGAAAAGAATTATTTGCTAGGTGTTACTAAATTCGTAGACTCATACACCTAGTTATGAGAAAGTATCTCACAAACTAAAGGAACAGAGTATTCATAAATGAAATAATATATATATATATATAAAACAATAAAACTGGTGTCTTAAATAATTACAATTGAAACAAAATTACCTTCTGAAAATTATAAACGCAATGATTCCTATTATCAATAGGACACCAAACACACATAGCAGAACAACCGTGATATTGTTATTTTCATCTCTTGTAGAGGTCATTTTTTTCAAACCTTGACAAGAATGCACACTTATTATTGTAAACATTAAGACAGTCATAAAATAAATAATTATGTATATCTATTTGTCTGTGTCTCTGCGCATAAATATATATTACAGTTATAAATCAGAAATAAAGACTTATATGTTCTAAACGAAATCATATTAGTTTTGTTATTAATTCTTATAGATCATACAGCATGTGCTTTTAAAGTTGATTATATAGTTTTTAAAATCACATTTTAAAATACAGTCCGTTTTATTTTGTGTTCTTCGTTAAAAAAGTGTAGTGTAAAAATAAATACTAATTTCAAACGTACATTGCATCAACAAAAAGATTTTTAAAAAGTCATTTACCTTAAACGAAATTAGAAACTTGGTTTTTTATGTAACAAGCATAACTATGTTCTTTATTATTTTGGTATTAAATATTGGAAATGGGCAATAGTTTACGTTTTAAAGCTGGTTAAAGATGTTCTTCTTCCACTTACGACGATGAAGATTGAATAAAATATTTATTAATCTTTTCAAAAAAATTATAAATATATATAAGTAACTAAAATACAAAAAAAGTACATTATAAGTATTAATAGTTACTATATTCACTATATTAACTTAACTATATTGACATTTGAAAATGAAAACCCAAATTAAAATTTAAATCTAGCTAAATGATAAGGTAACAATAAGGCCTCAAAAATTTAGAATATATCAATAAGTGTAGCATAATATCACTATTCTTTTTTTTTTAAAGTTGACATGGATTAAACTCACGAAACCGTGAATCGGGACTTTACATTTCGCCGATCTTTGCAAACATCATAAATCGGGCGGTCATAAAAATCTGTAGACTATTAAGGAACCAAATAAATTCAAAATTAGGACTCATCAACATAGTATGGATGCATATGTTTTAATGTATCAGTGATCTGGATTTTAATGAATTTTATCTTCATAGTCATAAGCACTAGAAGTTCATTCGCCATAGTGGCATTCTCCTATTTTATTGCGAAGCTGCCAACAGTTAATACCAACAAAATAAAGACATTTTCTGTTGTTGTCGGATAATAGATAAGTATTCTAAACTGATAAACAAATGTATTAATGTTTTTTATTATAAATACATATTAATGTATTATTTTTATAAAATTAAATATATTTGCAAATTTCTTTTTAGGTTACTTACCTACTTTAATTGAACAGTTTATGGCATTTATGAATTCATTTACGTTGCATGGGGCGAACTTTATACGAACTAATGCATCATTCATTAGAATTCTCCTAAATATTAAACGATCTATGTCACTTGCAACAGTATTTGAATCATTTAATTCTACTTCTATTACACAATGTTCGCCCGCACTTATACATTGGAAGTCAAGGGTTAAATTCCCATCCGGAATATCAACGACACATCTTTCAGATGACATATTCTGCCCATTTATTGTCAAAGCGCCCTTTACTGTTGTATTATAATCTTGAAATATAAAACAGTGAATAATATTTCTTATGATTTAATACTTTCAACAAAAAACAAAACAATTTAAAACAATGTATAGGCTTTTTGATAGCAACGTATACCTATATATTTGCAAAAATATTGAAACGTCAATCTATGGAAATTATATTTTGAATATGTTTAGAGATATATAAATATATGATAAATGACAATTGTTTTTAAAATTCTTTAGTTTATATATANTATATATATATATATATGTATGTATAAGTTTTTTCTTGCCCGAACATTTACAGAATCTACATACAGTTTATATATACATATATTTCCAATCTTATGTTTAGAAATGAGCAATAGTATTTAACAAAATTAAATTTACCTAACACTTTTGGCATTTTTTGAAACTTTCTCTCGATTACATCAAAACCAGGAACTTGCATCTTACACGTGACTTCAGCCTCACTATTTTCAATAGACCCATTTACAAGTACAGATATGCTGACAATGTTGTCAGTGACGTACTTACAAGAATATGGGATCTTGTTAACAAATTTGTTACAGTCACTATGTGGCTCTAAGCTAAATATCTAAAATATAGAATTTAAAAATAGAAGGTTATTTTTAAATAAAAACTCTGATTAATAGCATAGCTAGTGTTTGTAAACATTTTTGATATTTTATCAGATAATTACAAGATAATTATGGGGGGAAAAATAGATGAAGCTAAAAATAATTTTTCGTGTTGGCTAGTTTTTTCTTTTCTTTTTTTTTAAGAATAATTTATAATGTGCAAAATATAATGTGATTCACAAGATCTTTTTCTTACACGAATTTTTTTTATTTGAGGAAATAACAACAACTAATGCTACGAATACACGAAATTTAAGTAATCTTATTTGATTAAAAATTATTTAGTAACGACAAGACAATACAGAGAAAGACTGATTTTTTTAAACACGTTCATAACCATCCATGTATGCATTATAACCATCAATTTGCAATAAATACAAATAAAAAATATTTATTAACAAAAATACTAATACAAAAAAAAAAACATGTTTGGTAATAAGAAGTAAATACAAATAATTATTTTTGAATAAAATAAAATATCAATAGTATTTTATTTAAAATAGCAATAGTTAAATGATTATAATACAAAAAGGGGGAAAAAGGATTAAAACAGTTTTTTTAAAAGAGATAAGAATAAGTTATTACATAAAATGTATTTTACTCACTTCTTTAGCAAATCTGTCGATGTCTCTTTTTAACAAAAATGTTACGTATAAGTTTGATTTTGTTTCATTTAAATAAATCAAACATGTGAAGGTGCAGTTGAACTTTTCATTTAACTTTTTCGTCGTACATCTGTTTATGCACTCTTTTTCATTAAATTCAATTATGTCCAAGCCTGGTTCTTTGAGCAAATAAAATAAAAATTCTGATTGAATTTTTAAAAATCCCAAAATTATAAATTCTTTTTTTTTTAAAATACATATAAATGATCAATAACATATAAATTGAAATATACATTTTTAAATGTTATTATTATTTATTTTTTTTAAGTATTGAAATTTTAGAAAAAAAAATACCTGCAGAGAATATGTATAATAGCAGAAAAGTTACCACAAAGGTTAGGCGTATATGAAACATTACAGCGATGAACTCCTGAAATAAATTTCACTATAGTAATATTCATTTTAAAATTATTTGTTTTTTTGCAATATTATATTAATTCAATGCTAAGAAATTTTTTAGACTGATGTTAAGGCATATAAGAAAAAATAATATAATATTTTAAAAAATAAATAAATACGTATTGCCATAAAATTAAAATAATAACCAAATACTGGTTAAAATCAAGATTATGGTTATTTAATACTTTATATAAAATTTATTGATACATTTTAATATTTTATTTTATTTTAATGTAAATGATTTCTGTAGTATCCATGAGAGCGTAATAATAACAAATAATTGTGAGAAAATGTATACTTTTGAGACAACCATGTTTTAGTTTTGATAACAGTGTCACGGTCAGATGTTATGGTGTGAGAATGACTGAGCGAAAACGTAGGGTGAATGATAAACAAAGCGTGAACACCCGTGGACTTGAATACTCGCTCACCGGGTGTTCACAGGGGAGTGTGTAGAGATGTCAGGTGAGAGTGTCAA
>MUZC01000326.1:46758-71738 GCA_002072015.1 Radix auricularia | reverse complement strand
ACGAGAACCAGACAACGAGAACCAGACAACCAGAACCAGACTACGAGAACCAGACAACGAGAACCAGACAACCAGAACCAGACTACGAGAACCAGACAACGAGAACCAGACAACGACAACCAAACAACCAGAACCAGACAACGAGAACCAGACAACAAGTACCAGACTACGAGAACCAGACAACCAGAACCAGACTACGAGAACCAGACAACGAGAACCAGGCAACGTGAACCAGACAACGTGAACCAGACAACGGGAACCAGACAACGGGAACCAGACAACGTGAACAAAACAACGAGAACCAGACAACGAGAACCAGACAACGAGAACCAAACAACGAGAACCAGACAACGAGAACCAGACAACGAGAACCAGACAACGAGAACCAGACATCGAGAATAGGAGCCGAAAGAACTTCGTTAGGAATACGAACTTTGTGGATTATGTTCAATGGACAAATATATTTCATGTGATTTTCATATATGTATGGTCGCATCGTGAGTGTATTCTACATGTACAAGTAAGATTTCATTATTATTTAAGATTGGAAAAGGTTTTAAAGTATTCAAATAATTCATATAATACTAGAAAATAACTAATTAAATAATTATAAATATAAATAAGTGACAGATAAAATAATGGTGTTACCAAATTTGGACGATATAAGGAAAAGGGCCTTAGATCTGGGATTAGAAGGGGAAGAGGCAAAGAAGTGGGTAATAGAGGAACACCGGTTAGAACGTGATAGAAAAATGAGGGAGGAAATCGAAGAAAGGGATATCAGGGCTTTTAAGCGGGAGGAGGAGAAAAACAGGTTAGAACATATAAGGAAAATGGAAGAAATGAAAGCGATTGAGGGGCTGACTCGCAAGGTAGACCAAGGGAACACGGGGCGCTCAGGAAATAAATTACCCATGTTTGATGGAATGGGGGACAATTTATAATTTTTTCTCATTAGATTTGAAGATGAAGCAAGACACAAAGAGTGGGCTAAGGAACATTGAGGGTATGAACTTAGAAAGCTAATGCCACATTCCCTACTCCAGGTATGTTTTGCGGGAAGCGGGAAAGGTGTGGAGGCCACTTACGAAGAAGTCAAGGTGGCCCTATCAAGACATTTCGGCTCAACCGCACAAGGGTACAGAAAAAAGTTGGCAGGAGTGAAGCCGGGGAAAAAAGAGAGCATGATAGCATATGCCGACAGAATAAGTCACTATCTGACCAGATGGGTGGAACTATCAAACACAGAAAAAAATTATGAGAAACTATTTGAGCTCACTGTCGTAGACAAAATAATACAAACTAAAATTACTTTTTTTTTCTTCCTATATTGGGAGTATACCTGCATAACCTACTAAGTAGATTTTAAGGGAAAATGATTACTGCCTTTTTTTCTAGTTTAAATGAAAAAAAAAACTCATGAGTTCCTGTATATATACAGCAAAGTTTGTAAATTTGTACGAATGTATGTATAGATGAATCCATGTATATATGATGTGTCAAGTGTTTGATACACAGTAATATTATCCATACACAATACTTAAACTAAAGCATTTATTATTTTATGTTATTTATCGTTTTTTACTTCAAGGATTGTTATATTACGATTTTTGTTAATGATTTGATATTTTTTCTACCCCTCGTTCTATGGGGTCTGATACCCAGTATGATGTCACATGATGAATCTTTATAGATAACCATTTAAACAAACAGAAAAAAACGTTTACTACCAACTTTTTATTTCCAGTTTTAAAGTGTTCGGATACAAGAATTAACTATTACTGTACTTGTTATCCTGATTTTAAAATGAGAAAGTTAGTTTAGTAAAAAGTGATGTCATACATATAGAAAATGTTGTGCAACTACAAACATAACGTTTAAAATATTTTATATATTCAATTCCCACACTTTTTGAGACTTAGCCTGCATTGAATTAAAGGATTTGGCACAAATCTTACAAATTCAAAAAGACACGAAAGAAATTAAAAAAAAATGACATATAGTTAATGTCGATGTTTGATCAACCCACTCTTCGGGCCAACTTTAAATTATACTCAAGAGAACGGTTCCAATTTAACCAGATTACAAATAAGCGTATATTATAAAGACATTTTTTTTTTTTGAAAATTGATAATGAAAAATAAAATGACATAATGGCAATAGCAGATTTTTATCATACTGGCACAGAACAGATATTGCCTAAAAGTTATGACTCATCAATTCTGATATGTATGTATATTTTCTTAGGCGTATAATTAGCAATGTTGTTCTAAATATGTTGTATGAATTCAAAATAACAAAGTAGGATTTATTATTTAAATGTAATTTTTATGCTAAAACATACATTAAATAATATTATTCATTTTAAAATGTGTTCATTTTAACTTTACGTTTAACCGTATCATTCCTTTTGAGATTTTTATGGCTTTAACTGTTTTGTTAGGTACATTTTCGCATAAGCATTTTATTAAAATTAGTCATTAACATTAGACATGACGATACAACTATAAGAGATATGTATGTATAACAAATTAATATGGTTCTTTCTGTCACATAAGCAAGAAAAAAAGATCAGATATAGAAATCAATATGTTATTAACTATAGTCATAGAATGCAAAAAAAAAAATTAAAAATTAAAAAATGGATTTAATTTCCAGATAACAGTAACATATGTTTACACTAAGGCTTTTTATTAGTAGTGGAGAAAAAAATCAATGATCACTATTGAAGTTTGAGGTCACAAAAGTGTGTGTATGTAGTGAATGATAATATCAATGAAACTTAAATCAATATACCATTTTTTGTATGGAGTCGGTTTAATAATACTATAAGCTGAAGTGCATCTTTGTAAAACAGCTCATGTTTACAGCAAAGCTTTTATTTATTTAAATTGGGTTAATAAATAAGAAAATATTTACATTGTTTTGTAAAACTTATCCTGAAGTCTTTCTATTTTTTTCAGCTCAACTTTTATTTATTATACGAAGCTTTATATTCGTACATACATTACCAAAGATATTGTTGATATACGTTGTTTTTTTTTTTTTTCACGTAGTATATTTAAATTAAAAAAAAAAACAACACTATGTACTAACAGTGGGTAAAATATATATAGGAGAACTGTGTACTGTGTATATATACATTTCAATGTTTTCTCTATTTCATTTTTGTGTAGCCAAGTAAAAGCTCGTGTAGAGTCGTTAGTTACATTGAAAAGTTCATAACTCATCCATCCATTGATAAATTGATTAATTGTTCACTTTGCCTTAGAAACGTTTTATTAGTTCGGAATTCTTTAGGTGTCATCAAGCCATTTTTTCTGAATGATATAGGCGCGTTAGTTTCTATCAAATAGTGTACATCTTATACAATAAAAATATTTCTTGACGTCTATAATGTAAAAAAAATTAATAACAATAATGATAAGCTATTTTATATTTATAACAGAATGATTACATTTTAAAAAGAAAAAAAAAGAAAAATCAACAAGAAAAAATAAATATATAAAACATAATTGTTATAAAGCCTTATTGAAAACTAAGGTACGTATTTACTTGACAACCAAGCCGAAATTAAATGCTAAGTAAATAGCGCTTTAATAAATCAACTCAACCCAGACGATATCAGATATAAATAGTTTCTTACGCAAGTTTTATAAAGAGTGAAAACTGATAGCACTTTTAAAGTAAAAATTGATTGAGATACGTGGAACCTCTATAAATAACAAATATGAAAAGAAATATAGAAAATATAAAGAAATGATAGGAATTTACTAGAAAAACAAACATCCAAAAAACATCCATAACAGGAACTTAATGCACTCACATTCTTATCTTAATACTAACCTTAGAGTACCACTAAATAAATCAATAAACCTCGAGGCACTAGAGGATACAAGACAAAATAGCAAAATAGAAATAATTCATACGGATATTAATTTTATCTGGGAAAAACAATCACGATGATAACCTAATAAGACCTTGAAATAGACATAGGGATAAAAACACTTTACCTTTTCCGTGTGCAAGAACTAACATGTGCACATTCTCATTCTTACCGTTTTCAGACTCAAAATGAGTTGCCTGAAAAAAGGGGAAGTCAAAACTTAAGCACACATGTAAAAACCTAACACCAATTCAAAACTAAAATAAAACATGGTTAAGTGGGGGATGCAATATCTTATGTAAGTAATGAGCGTGAACAAAATTTAATATAAGAAGATAAATAATGAAACCATTTAAAGATTTAAGGGTTGTATCCTCTAGATCAGTGGTTCCCAAAGTGATCCCTACGGACCCCCAGGGGTCCGCGGAACCGTTCAGGGGGTCCGTGGACAATTGAAATTGATTTGGGGGTCCCTGAACAACGTCAGGGGGTCCGCGGAAGGTTTTAAATTAGTAAAAAAAAATATGTTTTTCTAAAAATTATTTCGGAAATAAAAATAAAGAACAATGTATACTGTTGAAGAAATTTTAAGTCCTGGGTAAAAAAAAGTTGTTTGATCTAAAAATAGAAAAAGACCTACGCTATTCCAACAGCTGTAACCAATCAGAATGCTTGGTTAATTGAAAGGCTTGTCAAGTTTGATGCGTGAGAAAAGCAGAGACGCAATATGTAGGTCATACAAATACAATCTTTAATCGGAAATGACGATGGATGCAGGGTTGGGTAAATTGTGACGTATTGGTAAGTTATATTTATCCAAGGCAGAAGGAATCCAGGTTTACATTGATACTACGTTTAGTTTGATTGGACGATTTTAAATACATGAATCAGGGCAGAAAAAAATCTTTTTTATAATTCAAAATTTGACCAAACACCTTTTTTTAGAGAGTTAGCTAAATAATATTTAAATATATTTTCTAATATATATTCTGATACATTTTTAAAAATATTATTAAACATTAAAAAGTTGCTTTAAAAATCCTAATAGATTGATCTATAGAAATCTCACCCGCACCCCCCTTTTTTTAATTTGAAAGTTTTACATGGCACAGTGAGACAAAAAAAATAGTTTATGCTGCTAAATGCATAACTTGCCTACAATAAACCAGGAAATAGTTTATTTCCGATGTGTCATCTATATAATCAAACTTTGTGGAATGAGTCTATGACAACTTCCATGCACGAGGAACATTTAATGAAAATCCTTAGTGATAAAAACTAAAATGATTTACAGTTTTTTGAAGCAGTCCAAGACACATATTTGAAAACACTATCACTTCAACAACTCATAAGGACAGCATCTAAGCAAGATGACTAAATGACGATGGACTGCATGCGTACTCCAATATTTCTTTATTGATTGCAAAGTCTGGAAAGCCTAACACGATTAGTGAAGAACTTATTTTAACAGCTGTATGTGAGTTGATAAGCATGGTGTTGCACAAACCAGCTTTCAACATCACAAAACAACCCACTGACCAATAATTCAGTCCAAAGAAGGATTAGCAAAATGGCTAATTGTGTTGAAAATTCTTTATGTTGACACTGAGTACTTAAAAAACGCCTGAATTTTCTCTACAACTTGACGAGTTCACTTTACCAGGAAATGAGACTTTACTTTTAGCTTATGTAAAACTTTGTAAAAGAAGAACAATTTTGCCAAGAAACAGATATGAAACGTGTGGCGTTCTTTACTGAATTAAAAGAGATTTTTCAATGAAAAAGGTATCCCTTGACTAATATCATTTCTGTTGCTACTGGCGATGCTCCAGCGATTGTAGGAGCTTTCTGACACACTTAAATCAAGCTGTACCAAATGCATGTTCAGTACATTGTGTCATTCAGCGACATAATTTAGTTCCAAAAATCTTAGTGAAGTTTTGCACGGATCACTAGATTATGTCAATGGAGCAGTTAATAACATCAAAAGGAATGCCTTCAATAATGCTAGACTTTTTTTGGAAAATAATAAAGACTATATTTGTTTACTACTTCACACAGAAGTATGTTTTTTTGCTAAAAATTTATATTTAAATCGATTTTATGCTCTCTTATTCAGTGCTGGAATTCCTGGACGGCAAGACAATGATTTGAGACAAAATTTAATTAACTCAAAAAATGACATAGCCCATATGAGACATTTTTTTTTGCAAAAATTAAAGCAACTAATTGGAAACTACATGGTTAGCAATTAAATTTAATCAAAACTAAAAGCGTGACATCTGCATTTGTTGCAAAAAAAATTTTTAGAAACAAAACTTGGGAAGAAGAGTATGTTCTCAGATTCAAAATCTCACGAAATTGAAAAGAGAAATGAAGATTTGGTTGCCTGCTGTCAACACTTGGCGGCTCTCCATGCATACCTGAAACAAAGATTTGAAGACATTCTTCACTTGGATATTCCCGACTGAACCTTTTGCTCGGAGACAAACTCAGATCCCAGACATAGGTGAAGCAATGCTAATACAGCAGAAAACTTATTGAATGAGGACCTTAATTAAACCAATATTTGAACAAAGATACCACACATTTTGGTTACAAAAAGAGATCCCAATTGTATTTCCTGCATTATGGGTTATTGTTCAAACGTTGGTGACTACTTTCCCGTCTTTCATATTTAGTAGAACGTGGATTCAGTGCAGTTATGAACCTCGTCACCAACAAAAGAAACCTGCTAGATATTGGTGCTAATGCGGATTTGCTTTTCTACTCACAAACTTTTAGCTGTTCATAAATCTCGTCAAGTTCATCCCAGTCATTAAAAAACAACTTTAAGTTAAGTTTCAATAAATAATTCTCCAACAAAATGTTGTATTTTAAAATAGTAAATTTGTATGCTATACATTTATATAGCGTTTTCACTTGGGGGCCCGTGGGCAAGTTTTGACTATAAAGGGGTCCACGGGAAAAAAAAGTTTGGGAACCACTGCTCTAGATTTATATGTTACAAATAGTGCGATTTAATCAAAAGAAATTTTTAAAGAAGCATTTAGTTCACAAAACGCTAAATGTGGTTCAAAATGACAAAACATGCAGTGAGTATACACTTATTAAATGGCAACACATATTTTGGAGGATTTTTTTTATCATGTCAATGTACGGTGATACTGTAAAAAATAATGTATATTTGAATTTGTCCTACTGAATAAATATCGACTGAAAGAAAGGACACTTTCTTTATAAATTTAAATGTTGAAATTTATACCTATACACACACATATATATTCATATATATTCTCGATTAATCGCTAAAATTTGTTTACAATTAATATTTGTTATATGTAAATAGTCCCATCGCTTACAAAATATACGAAGTAATAAAGTAAAAATTAAAGAGCTATATTAATAGCAGTAAAAAAATAATGCAATTCCTGAAAATGCACAAACATTTAGGCTTTAAATTATTGACTAACGGGAATGTTCTAAATAGAGGTAAAATTAACTACCATGGATCTAATACTCCACCTACTCATCAAACAAAAAAATAGCATCTTAAGCAGATGACACTAATGAATTCTGACTCAATAGACCAAAATGGCGACAGTAATTATGATGAATTACTGCGTTTTCTAAAAGAAGATGAAAGTTCCTTAACAATAGTGGAAACGTATTGAAGACCAATATCCGACGATGAAAATCCTTGTCAATACCGTTTTGTACAGTTACCTCCTTTCCATGTGAATGGTTGTTTAGCTCAGCTGGTTATATTGTCAATAGACACACACATCACTTTGATCAAATAAAGTCAACACACTCGTTTTTAGCGTAGTTGGTTAAAAAATGAAATAAAAAAGAGGCATTCAGATGTTATTTTCAACAAAAACGTCACTTACGATATCATACATTTTTATTGTGTGCTTTAAACAAAATTAACGAATAATTAATGGTTTGTTTTCAAAAAGTTAACGATTAAGTTTAAATTATCCCTCAACAGGCCTAATGTATATTTATATATGTGTGTGTCTATCTATCTATCTATCCATCTATCCATCCATCTATCTATCTATCTATCTATCTATCTATCTATCTATCTATCTATCTATCTATCTATCTATCTATCTATCTATCTGTCTATCTATCTATCTATCTATCTGTCTATCTATCTATCTATATCTATATATCTATTTAATGATACATACATAATAATTATATTTATTTAATTGGCTAAATAAGCATATTGATTCAGTTATCATTAAGATTTTGTGTGTATATGATATGTTTATTATCTCTTATTTTACATGTAATCCTGTCCTTTTAAACAGACCATATTTAATCCAACCAATGTGATGGAATATAATACAGAATTGCCTGGTGATCCTACGTACTTTAGGACACATTGTAACATATTTATTCCAAAATCAATTTTGAAAGCTGACATCTACTATGTTAATGTGACCATCTGCCCAACTGTGAATAATGATGTTACAGATCTACAATACGGATTAACATTCATTTACACTGTGAACTTAGGTACGTAAGATGTGATTTAAACAAGTACTTAGCTATTAAAAGGCAATTTAACAATACTATTTTAAAAGTTAACGGCTATACCTATGATTTTCCATTTAAATTCATTTCTTAACTATTTGTACCCCTCTTTTTATTATCTGATAAAACCTAGTAATAAATTGATATTTTTGCATATACATGTTATGTAGTTTATATAACTGAGAGTATGATTTACTTTTAGAAATTTATTTACTATAATTTTTCTTAATTAAGTTATTTATTGTATGAATTTCTAAACATCAAAAATGAAAAGTTTTTTGTTTCTTTTTTATAAATAAAATTAACTTCATTATATCTCAATATAAAACAGAAAAACCTATAGTAACCCTTTTCAACTGCCCAACAGACATAGAAATTGGCAAAATGGTGAATTGTACATGTAAAATAAAAAACGATCCCATCATAAACGCCTCTACGTATTGGTTTGATAACAATGAAAATAAAATTGAGGATTCCAATACTGGCGCCTTAAAAGTATTTCCTAGAGAGCCATCAAAACGTAAGTGTAACTATAAAAACCGTTCATTATTTAATATAATTTTGGAATTAAATAGTACCTTGTTTTTTTATGAATACATCATTAAAATGATCAAAAGTCATTTTTAAAGACACAAAATATATATTTTTTTGTTTCTTTAACATTCTTACAGTTGCCTATTACTGTAAAGCAATAAACATGTATGACTGGAACAGCAGTTTGATATTTTACGAACCGAAAGTATTATGTGAGTATTTTTAAGAGGCTTGCGATGAAGAACGAATAATACATATACGTGATCATTAAATAAAAAAACACATTTAGTTTATCAAGTATACAGACATACAAATATTACACCTACTATTTCAACGAACGTATTGCTTCCGATATTGCCTTTAATTTTTGGTAATTATAAATTCGCATGATAATAACAAATGGAAAGGAAAATAAAAAAAAGAAATAATATCTGGAAAATATAGTTTCTCTTTTATATAATACAATATGTAATCATAATCATATCGACTGACAACGTAATGGTCCCAAAAAGTATTTAAATATATTTAAATTTTAAAAAATTAAACTGTTGCAAGGAGTATGATAGCTTAGGTGATTTTTCAGTGCAAAATTTCTTTTACGGTGAGTGATGTAAAGTTCAACACAGGAAAATGGTGCATTAATGAAAACTTTGAATGAATATTCGATTGAAATGTGCATGACTGTTAAGCCGAAAATGTGAAACGTCGTAAAGATTGTTAGATGGAAATGCTTCTGCATTAAGAGGCATACACCTTTTAAATTAAATGACACATTTGTGAGGTGATTTTTATACAGATCTAAAACAAATGAAATTTCAATTTATTAGGTAAATTGTTTATTTTGTGGCGTTATAGTTTAGGAATGTAATAATTCTGAAAAATAAATGAAATGCCGCAACAAATGACCGACGACTGAATAAGCTAAAGATTTATAGTCATGGGTCTCCATCGGGATAAGAATATTTCTTTTAATTCGACATTGTCCGTTAATGATTTCAAAACAATACAATGGTTGACTGTTAGCTTTTAATTGTTTGTTTCCTTATTTAGTTTTATTTAAGCACTATCTGGTTTTTTCATTATGACTCATCTTGTTTAATTATTAGCATTTCAAGTTGTATGATTCCATAATGACAAAAGGCATATATTCTTGAGTAATGTTATAAGTGCTCGACGGAAATGAGCTAACACTTACTCACTATCGCTATACTATGATAATAAGAATTCATTATAATAGCCTATATTCGTTTATAATTAAACATCAATTATTTATATGATTTGTATAAATCTAAGCGTAAAATTATTACTAGAGTAGTATGCATAGTAGCACTTTATTAGTAAGAGTAATCTATTGCTATATAAACTGACACGAGCTTAAACCATAACAAATATACCCTAACTCATGGTTTAAAATTCTACACAAAACGGCTCAAAAAATGATCGCTGATTGGAATAATAAGTCTAACGTTCTTAAACGCATAGGCATCCAAAGTTGGAGAAGAAAGACATTGGTTAGGTCTGATTGGAATTAGTGTTGACTTAAGCCTAAGCCATGAATGGGCTGTAAAGCTACACTGATCATTATACAATTTAAAATCAATCTGACGTTTCAAATTAATAATATTTTTTAAATTGTATAAGACTACCTTGTGTTAAAAAAGTTGTCATATAATACGGCAAATGACATTATTTTTACAATTATTTGATTTTCCTTAATTTATATTTATA
The DNA here is from genome assembly GCA_002072015.1 of Radix auricularia. Taxonomy (NCBI): domain Eukaryota; kingdom Metazoa; phylum Mollusca; class Gastropoda; family Lymnaeidae; genus Radix; species Radix auricularia. The sequence continues at coordinate 61,042 of MUZC01000326.1, read as the reverse complement.
ATCTATAAAGCTAAAAATAGAATTTTTCAAATCGTGATCTTCAGACAATTTATCGTTTTAACAGTTTAAATTAAATAGATAAGGAAATGTAATCACGTTTTAAACATTTCTTTATAGTTAAAGGTAGCTTTAACATTAAGTAGGGGAATTAGATTTAGGATTTTATCTATCAGAAAACGCGTAGAGATCATAACTATAGCGAAATTATTTCTTGTCATATTTATATAATTCACATAAAGTTTATTAGAATTGTACCTATTTTGTTAAAATTTGTTTAAACATCTGTAGAAACATATTGTGATTATTAAAATTCTTTACATGACAGAAAGTAAACATTGTTGATACAAAAAAATGTATATTTATCTTTTCAGATAATTCATTAAAGTTTACAATAAATGATAGCTCTCGTGATATCTATAATATTATCCCCGGCACACTGCTTTCTCTGAAGTGCATAGTAGATGGTTATCCCATGCCTGTACTTAGATTAACAAACGGCCCCCTTCAGCTACGATCTCTCACGGCAACATTAATCCCTGTTTTAATAGAATATACACATAACATGACCTGTGAGAGTTATAATATGTTCACTTGTTTTTCTGGCGACTCAACGAGTGAAAATATTCATGTGTATCTGGAATGTAAGTATCAATTAAAATGTGCAAATATTATTTTTTGCTTGTTTATTTGCATAAAATATTATTGAAAAGAATCGCTCTCAAGTGTACCTTTCCATAGTCAGGATTTTTAAAAAAAAATATAAGGTGAAAACTGTTTTCAAAATTAACAAAGAAATCAATATTAAATAATTCTTTTTTTTAAAATAAGTAATTAAACATGTTTTTTTTTAATTTCAATTTTTTTAAAAAAAATTTTATTATTATTTTTTTAAATCAGACTTGTGCTATGTGAGGACTTTGAGCAGGGGCGGATTAAGACTGCACGGTGCCCCAGCTGCAATCTACCCAGTGTCCCTTAAAATAAAATGATTGTTAACAGCTAATATAGGACTTTCACTAAATATTAATCATGAAAAAGAAATAAACGAACACGAAGAAATAACTGTTTGAAGTGTTTGTGGTATATTACAATTGAATGAGAAAAGAAAAAAAAGTAACTTCCTCTGCAGGGAATCAAACCCCACACAGGTTGCATCACGCGCCTGTACTCTCTCCATACGGCCAGCGGAGCTTGACTTAAATGAGAAATTTTAAAAATATAAACTATACTTCATACTATGTTCTCTAAGTGAGCAAAATTAATCACTTTTTATCGATTATTAACACTATCAGTAGTATCCGGTCTGATTCGCGATCATTTGTATAGTTAATATTTATAATTTTTTTTTATTTTTTTTTATATTTCAAGGGTTTGTGCAAAAATGTGTACCCTTTTATTATAAATATAAAAATTTTGGGGGCCCCTAAACCAACGGGGTCCCCTGGATTTAGCCCGCTCAGCCACCCCCCCCCCCTTAATCCGCCATAGTCTTTGAGTTAAATAGCACAAAGTGGAGTCTACATTTTTAATCCATTTTTAACAATCTTGACATGATTAGATGTTATCTGTCTTATGTTTTTGTTCTGGATATCTGTTTTTTTTATGTAACTTCAATGTTTAACATAAAAGTTCATAGTAAGAAATAATGCATAGTTTAAATTTGCTGTAGTCCTGAATTACCGTTAACTTTTATGTATTGATTTCGTTAAATCAGATTAATTTTTAGTGGTTTTATTTTTAGATTAACAAAACGTTTTCAACAATGTAGCATATTGACTTTTTTATTTTGGGCTGGCATTTATAAATATCCAGGTAATGCCTGTCGAGTAATTTTTAAAGATATTGACCCATATACGTACAGTGTATTGCTTTAAGTTTACCGATATTTAAATTATTTTTATTTTTAAAAAATATGTTTCCTTGTTCTTTACAGTTAACTTGACTTTATGTAATTTTCTATTATGCAAAGTAGGAATATAATAATATTTTATTTTCTATAAAAAATGTATCTACCATAACTCGACTAAAGTAGTAACAATAAATATTATTTGATGCATTTGTAGTTTTTTTTTTCTTTTTAAGAAGTGTTAAATCATGTTATTCATATGTCATAACTTTTTTTTATTTTTAATGATTTTAAGTGACAGCTAACGCTATATTGAAAAGACATTCTTTTATACGATTCTTGTTTCTTTTTAATTTAGGTCCACCAAAACTAAAGTTCAAAGACAATACACATTCAAAGATAAAAACTCAGCTGAATAGTAGCGTTTCTGTTTTAATAGAAATGTATAGCTCTCCATTACCTAAATCTATTACTATTGTCTCAAATGGATCATCTAAAATCAGTTTTGAAAACAAAACGTGTGGTCTTTTTGAAACTCTCAGTTATTGTCTAAAGTATGAATACGACACATTGCCCTACGCAAATTTGACTTTGTCATTCATGATAATAAAAGAATTAGACTTCAAAAACTATTTAATTTTTGTAGACAATGGTATAGAGCCTCTCCTTAACTACAGTTTTGAAATTCACAGGCGTAAGTACATTCATGTAAAAAAAAATGTATTCTAACTTTCTGAGATAAAATAAATTAGACGAAACTAAAATGTTTCAAAATTTATTGTCTCTTAGATTAAGTTTTTAACATATTTTCTTTTTGAAATTGCATACACATGTTCTTTATAATGTATATTTATTTGTATATACATTGTGTTAACGAAATCAAATGTTTGAATCTTGTTTTAATGTGTTCATATTATTCTATCCGTCTTAAAACTTGAGTGAACAATTTGTTTGTCACTTATATACTTTCTATTTAATTTTAATCCAGGATACAAGGAGAGCGCATGGAAAGAGACGAATAAATTTACAACGTTTATTTTGATTCCAATAACACTTTTAATTATTTGTGTCATAGTGGGTATTATTGTGATTTCGTACGTATTTAAAAGGAAAGGTTAAGTATTCTTTACCTTTTTTTAAAAAACTGTATTTCAAATAAACATTCTATAAATTAATTATATATTAATTTTAGATTTGAAAAATTTGTAATTTTTGTGTGTGTGTGTATGAATGCTTAACACAATCTTCAAATTTTCAACAGGTATTTCCAAACGTCAACCCAATAATGACAGTGATATCTATGAAGAAATAGAATCGGAGGAAACAGAAATTAACAACTCAGATACCAACAACATCTCTCTTATCAGCAATGTTCCAAACATTAAAAGAAAGAGTCCCAACTCTTCTTTAGTCAATCAATATGATGTTATAGGCGAGAACTTGGAAGAAGTTGAAAATGAACTTGATGACATTGGGACGACAACTTCAGCACTTAACAACCAATACAACGTGTTGGGTAATACTGCACTTATAGACAATCACGAATACATTGTTCCTTCTACAATATCATTTAATTGGGAAATGGAATACATAACTGTTATTGATTGTGTTGATTGTAAAATATGTGAAATGGAAAGTTATGAAGTTAAAGATATTCAAGAAATAAGTGATGAATAATTTTAGATGATAAAGACTGAATAGATTATTTTTTGCATAATATATTCAAGAAAAGGTAACATCTTATTCTTTATAAATATGAAAACTGGGAATTTTAATTGTTGACAATTTTTTTTAAACAATCATAGAAATGTATATAACTTATATGTTTCTGTTTTTTTTACTATCCTGTTAGTTGACCCAAATGTATGTCGGACCCGGATATTTCCAGAATAAAAGATTAAGACCTAAGGCGGTTTAATTCAATGTTTCTATTTTGTATTTTATACCCTTTATTAAAGAATTTATTATTCAACATACGTAGAGTATCCGCTATCTACAATGGCAGTTTGTTGACACGGTTAAATGTAATGATGGCAATTTTAGTAATGATATGATTAAATGACTTTAACGAAACTCAAACATATGTGTAGTGTGTACCAAGCAAAATTTAAGTTGTATCAATTGTGTATTATACCAGAAATCGTATTCAGGAGCCATACTACTAATTAAGATTGTTTAAAAAATTCGTAAATGAGGACAGGTTAAACGTTGAAAAAAGACCGCTTAACCAATTTTCCATTAATTATTAATGTCTAGGCTTGTCCATTGTAAATATTTTTCTATCCCATCTCATCCCATCCCGTGGCAATTTATGCCTGTCCCATCCCATCCCATCTCTCGGGATTTTTCAAATGGGAAGCACATGAGAAAAAACATTCACAAGGACACGCCTGTTAATGTCTTTAAATCCATTTAAATAATGTATCACATTTTCGGCCTCGACTCGTAGGATGTGATGTTGATGCGACTTGCGATCGGCTCTTTTTAGTTATGTCGTGAATTCACCGGGGTAGAGAGGGAATTAACATCGTCCAAACCACGATTATTAATAGTCGATGTTATGTATTAAACGGAATATGATCATATAGAGTTAACTGTCTTGTATCGATCCTATAATATGATACTATAAATAGCAACATTTGCGGCTTTGCGCGTTATTCAAATTTTACGGCTGTATGCCACTTTTCATATTAACCGAATTAAAAAGAAAAATGTTCACCAGCCAAAGTCGTCTTTTAGTGTATACATACTATTTATACCGGAATTATACGTAGACGTTTTGCTGTCCCAATATAAGGACCGATTCTAGCAACGTTAATAAAATAATTATTTTACACTGTCAATTAATTAAATTTGATTTCAAACACTTATTTAAAAAAAATGATAACCGGATCTAACAAAAGTCTGCCATAAGTATTTGGCACGTCCGTAGAGAGCTGGATACCCTAATGTCCGGCCAAACCCTAAAAACTGTAAATAGCGGCTAATAAGTGAAGTCAATATTACGCTCCTTTCACCATTAATGTTGATCAATTGACTGTTGACTATTGCTAAAAAAAAAAAAGTAATGCATAGCTCAGGAGTAGAGATGGGCGACGCCAAGCATCGAGATAGTTAAAAGAGAAACAGAACCAATTACGACAACGAGTCTATGGGACATATATATATATATATAAATATTCAGATACACTTAAGTTAACCGAAAGCAAACACAAATAATAATTTTTATTCGTTTAAAAAACAACAACTGTTCTTACTGTATTAATCACACATTTTTGTATACGAAGCGTACTTGCAAATTTAAGGATGCATCTATTACAATGAGAGACTGTTTGTGCTTGAAATGTCTGATTTCTCTGTTAGCTATATCACTGCTAATGCAATACATCTTCTATAATGTCGTCTGCAACATGTTATCATTTTAAAATATATTTTATTCCTTTGTTATATATTATTATTTTTATATATTATAATTATATATATTTTAGCTATTTTAGTAGAAAATGATACCAATACAAAAATTTAATATTTGGATTGTTTCTTTGTTATTCTTTTAACTTTAAAAATATTTTTTCTTCTTTCCAATGACTACTTGATATTCAGAAATTCATTTTTTATATCTAAATTTAAATTATACTAAAATATTATATCCGTTGATGTCAGACAAGCATGTTTACTCTCCCCATTCCTCTTGAACCTCTTCCTTGAAAGAATTATGGCAGATGTTCTAGAAAAACATGACGAATCAATACGCATCGGATGGAGAACTATATTAAACCTAGATGACATATAAGGCCTAGCTTGCAGGGATGATGAACTAAAAGAATTCCTTGCAAAACTAGAGAAGACAACGAAGGCCTATGGCATGGAAATCAATGCAGAAAAGACCAAGGTCATGGCAAACAGATAATTTACAAGTAAAATTCGGATAAGCATGCAAAAACTGGAGAAGGTCCCTTTTTTTAAATATCTAGGGGCAATACTATCCGACAAAGGCTCAAAACTAGAAATTCTTGTCACAATGGCACAAACAACTACATCGATAACCAAACTTAAACACATCTTGCAAAGCAAGAAACTCTCCTTGAGATCAAAGATTCGACTTTTTCGCTCTTTGCAATGACGGTCTTCTTGTATGGTTGTGAGCCTTGGACGCTCACTGCATACCTCCAAAAAAGAATTAATGCGCTAGAGATAAGTTGTTTTCGAATGGTACTAGACATCTCATACACAGCACATATCATATACGAAGCTGTCCACGATGAAATAAGTGCTGTCATTCGCCCTTACGAGGACCTTCTCACCTGAATTAGAAAGAGGAAATTACGATGGTACGGACACTTGACAAGATGTGGAGGTCTCTCAAAGACGATACTGCAAGCCACAGTCCAGGGTAGAAGAAAAAGAGGCAGACCTAGGAAGAGATTGGAGGACGATATAAAAGAGTGGACGGGCCTGTCATTTAGCGACTCCCAGAAGACAGCACAAGACCGTGACACATGGCCTGAGATTGTGTTCACTTCAAAATGGTTCCCCAACGTCCCAGTTATGGGATAAGGGACAGTTCAAGTTAAAGTTAAATGATACCTGAAATGAATACGAATTAAACTTATATTAAAACACGACATATTTGCGGTGAATGTGAACATTTTGTATGTAAAGCCTTAAGACAAGTGTTAGATTTACTTATATCAAAAATAAGAAAAGAGTGATGCCATTGTTTATTTTTGTCCCATAAAATATTTCATATAATTTCTTAATGTACACCAGCCGAAACTTTTGTTATTTAATTGTGTATTTAATGTCTTGCTACTCTCTAATAGTATTACACGTGTAAAGCAATGTTAAATGATTCTAAATAAATTTTAGACCTGTCCTAAATTTCATCGGAATTTTTTTTAAAAGTAAGTGTGCTTGATTTGAAGTCGCATTTCCTGCAAATTCCTCATCTAATACATAATTGCCCTAAGTATGCGTGTGTCTCCCAGTCAGAAGGCACGCGAAATGGTGCTCAAAGGCGCGCAAGAAAGGCGCGCAAAATTAGTATAAATAAATTTTAAAATGTTCGCTGTAAAAATAATAATTATATGACGTTATTGTTTTAGCTCAGAACGTCCATTACCGAAACAACGCACGAACCTGTGACGTCACCATGTGTGTACACACAAACACACATTTGTGTTGAGTCTATCATCGGCAACCAGCCCATGCATGTTTGTCTCCGTTATAAATCATAATGTAAGTCACCACCATCCGGTTGATGTCAGTGTGTCGGTATTCGGTTCTTGACCCACTGCCAACTGCATTGCTGCGCCGCATTCAAGGTATGACACCGTTCTATTACGCATGTACCTATCGTCAATGTCACGTTCAAATTGCTTTATTATTTCTTCTTCAGCTCCACACATTTACAAACCTTCGCGTGTTGCTACGAGACAACTATGCCTCGAAAAAAGAACATTCGATGAAGCCGATTTTATTGCCAATAGAAAACGTCGCAGAAACGAACATAACAGGAATCGAAGAAAAACAGAAACACACGAGGAGGCATCCCGGTGACGAGAAACGCGAAACCAACAAGATCGCATTCGAAGAGCAATTGAAACCGACGAACAACGGTCCCGTTGACGGGAAGTAGCAGCCACTAATAAACGACGGCGGTCAGCTACACTCCGGGAAGTACATGCACCTCATCTGGATGAAGCCACGTGAAGTGACTTCATGAATGACAACGTCCAGCAACATTTCTGTGGCAATTTACAATTGTTGTGCACATTTTGCGGTGGCAAACATTTTTTTGGCGAACATCCTGCTGACAAATTATTTACCACGTGCTGCCAGAAAGCAAAAGTGACGCTAGATCCCATCCGCATATTACCTTTACTGAGGACGCACATGACGGAGGAACACGAGCACTCCCAAAACTTCATGGACAACATCAAGTCTTTTAATAGCGCCTTAGCATTTGCGTGAATGGGTGCTAAAGTCACTCCTTTTGTCGGATACGGGCCCTACTGTTTCGCATCCACGGACAGATTTACCACAGATCTGGGGCTCTGCATCCTGACAATGATGATCGTCGTCAATTTGCTCAGCTGCATATCCTTGATCCTGATGAAGCTTTGGAACAAAGGATGCAAATGCGACCTAATTCTACATGCAACCGCGATATCATGGCGCTCCTGAGCTCATTCATGACCGACAACAATCCATTTGCAGATGCATGAAAAAAGCTGTGTGAAGCGGAACAAGAATGTCTGGCGGAAGCAGCTTTACGAAATACACTACCTACAACTGTATCACTGGCCATCATTCATGATAGAAATGATGGCCAAAGGCGTTACAATGCTGAACGGTCCAATGAAGTGGCTTTCGTCTTCGAAAATGCGGATGGAGAACCTCCTCTTGAACGGGACATCATAATAAACTGCAAAACAATTTCACACGCAATTAAAACACAAAGAATTGGCATTCTCGACCCAAACTTGGATCCCATGGTCTACCCTGTGTTTTTCCCGTATTGGGAACAAAGCTGGACACCATATATTAAACTTCAATATAATCCTACGAGTATAAGAAGCTTGCGTCGGCCATCACCCAGGAATCCCAGAATGAAAGTCACTCAAATGCAGTATTACGGCTACCGATTTACCAACAGACACGAATTTAATCCTTTCGTGAGTGCTGGAAAACTCACCCTCCAATATTTAGTGGATAGCTACATCAAAACGGAGGGAAACAGACTCAATTTTGTGCGACAAAATCAGTCAAAACTAAGGGTAGAAAAGTACACTGGCTTGATGGATTTCTTGCAAACTGAAGCTAGACAACAAGGCCTTATGCCAGGCCAACCACTAATACTTCCTTCAACCTTCCAGGGAAGCCCCAGGAACATGCTCCAAAATTATCAAGATGCCATGGCGATTGTTAGAAAGTACTGGAAACCCGACTTCTTCATTACAATCACATGCAACCCAAAATGGCCTAGAATTGTCACCCACTTACAACTAGGCCAATCAGTTGAATTTCATTTAGATTTGGTCGCACGCGTTTTTAAACTTATACTGGATGCTCTACTAGATGACATTGGAAAACATCACGTTCTGGGAAAACCAATGTTATTTTCTATTACAATATTTCATACATTTCTTTGTTATTTCTGTTTATATCGTAATGTTTTCATGGCAATTTAAGGCCACGTGGTTTTTCTTTTGCAGTATTTTGTAATATCTTTGTTATCCCTTCTGTAGGGTTTAGTTCTGCCAGCTTCAGCAGGCTTTATAACTAGTACTCGTCATAAAACGTGTGAACCGGTGTGTGAAATCATTTAAGGACGACTCTTGTTAGCCAAAATAGTACATCGCACATACGTAAATTGTGAGAATTGCAAAGCAAGTTTTTTAAAGTCTGTTATTATTTAAGTTACTACATACAGTAAACGACTAACCTAATAAATACATATCACGTGATTTTGATTATTTGTCGTAAAATATTATGAGTCAACTCAACTGTAACAAGTGCTAAGAATGTTAGTGAGAAGAGCAAAACAATTTTTTTTAATAAAACATGAATCATCATGTAGTTGTTGTAATTGAAGACATTTTTGTACATTATGAAATTTGTCTGTGTCTATTATTAACATGATGGGAGATTAATTATTCTTTATTAGTGAAAATCAAGTCTTTATATCATGGGGAAATGTTTCGAAATGGGTTAAATCAATTAAAATTTAAAAACTTAGAGGAATTAGAGCCTTTTGAAAATAATTAATTTGAATCGGAAAAAAGGAAAGCAAAAAATAATCCTTAAGTACGTTTTATTTATTGTTTTAATAATAAACAGTATTTACATTATTTTATACAACCACGTGAATTTATTTACGATGTGTAAATAACAGTACATTTATTTATTTTTTTGTTGAAACGGCAAAACCACTTTTCCACAATTTGTTATTGGAAAAACACGCTTGGTGTACGTCCAATTTGGTATGCGTCCAAGGACTTTGAACGAATTAAGGAAGTATGCCGACGTTCAATGTAAATTGAATTTTTTTGCACATGGTGTTAAGCTGACTAAATCCAAAAATAAATTTGGCAGTGTGACGTACGGAATTCTGTATGAATGGTCGCTTATATCATCGATACTTTTCACATAAATACATACCGCCAGTTGTGTAAGGGTGTTCAGGTTATTAATGCAACTCATATGTCTTGTTTATAAAAAATACCTAAATGACGAATTTATTAGGTTATTTATTTAAAAAATCCAATGGAAGGCTATGGATGGTGTTATTTGGGAGACGAAAAAGCAGCATCTCATACAAATAAAGGTGCTAGGTTGTTCTTTTTAAAATGTATGATTATTATTTCATTTTTAAATAAGTTAATTTTTTTTTTTTTTTTTGCAAATGTACATAAATTTAATTTTAAAATAATACTTTTAATGACGTTAGAAACGTTGTGTTAAAAAATTTGTTACGCTTTCCTCAGTTTTTGATATAACATCTCATTATTATTTAAATTTGTACAAGTATTTTTTAAAAAGTATTTAAAAATATAAAATAACACCACCAAAAAGAACGATTATGATGTTTTACAAATCCCCCTTCTTTCTTTTTAAAACACGCCATATCGTAATAGGATAGTGTTGAATCTGAATTTAAACAACGTATAGAAATTAACTTATATAATTAAACAATTAAAATTAATTATTATTAATTATTATTATTAATTATTAATGTATAAATAATAAAAATAATAATAAAATTGATAACAATAATATGTTAACTAATTTCCATCTAAATTTATAGAATCAACATACACCCTTTCGTGTCTCTCGCAATCACATTTTCATACATTTACAAACATAATGAAAAAACAACAACAACAACAATTCATTCCAATAAATATTTCAAGACTGGAAGTCAACCAAATGTAATCATGTCTACAGAGAAATCAGCGATAATATTGTCCTGGCCTTTGATAAATTGAACGTCAAAGTGAAAAATCAAGGCCCTTTTAGCAATTCTTGAATTTGCAAAGTTTGCTCTCTTAAGATATTTCAGATCCTAGTGGTAACACTGTAATATAAACCTCGCCACAATTAGAAAATATGCTGATTTTTGGATGCCCCAAATTATGGCCAAACATTCCATGTCAATAGTTGAGTAACGAGTCTCTCTGTCCAAACGTTTTCTACTTATATATTTGACTGGATGACGTGAAATATTTCTATTTTGTAGAATGCAAGACCCTCGCCCTTTTGTTGACGTGTCTGTTCTAACCATGAATTTTTCCTTATAGTTGGGAAGGACAAGAACTGGGTCATTAGTTAGGTATTGTTGGATCGTGTTTTAAAGCTCATTGGGATTCTACAGTCCAAGAAATGGTGATAGTTTTTCATTTTTTGTCAGGTTAGTTAATTGGGCTGTCAATGTGGAAAAGCTTGGTATAATTTATTATAGTAAGATATTAGTCCCACTAGTCCTCTGACTTGTTTCTTTTTTATGGGGAGAGTCAGTTTTAGTATTTTGTATAAATTACCTTTATTAGGTCTTAGCATCGCTCCACCTACAGAATGTCCTTGAAAATCTACCGATTTTTAGCCAGTTCTAATTTTGAGGGTTTGACAGAAAATCCAGCTAATTTTAAAATGGTAGGTACTTTTCGAAGTACCAGTAGATGTTTCCTCGTCTTCTGTGTATATAGAAATGTCATCAGAGTGTGTCAGATGGAATTTATATGAACGGTCCCAAAGTTGCTAGACGGCTTCAACTTTCCCGCACAACAAGATAGGGATCAGAGTTTTAAAGTGTACTGTGAGAAAGCTAAATGCAATTCACTGGATAAGACCAAGCATGTTGAAATTAGCTTCGTATATCGGAGATATTATTTTATTTAGACTTTTCTATTTCTTAATTAATTGTGATTCTTGTCATTGTCAGTGTTACTGTGTAATTGTTCACAACCCCTGGACAACGACGGCAAACACAATATGATTTGCTTCTTTGGCTCCCCTCCCCCATTCTCACGCCCAGTGCCGTACAGTCAGGGATTCTCACCTTGATAACTTAATGAAATAGTCTTAGTAAGGGAAATTTACATGAAGTACATCTGTTTGTGAAAAGTTTTTAATTTATTCAGCTAGCTACCGCATTGAATTTATATATATGCAGCGCCAACTTCAAGTGATAGTAATAAGCGCTTCATACATAAAATACGTTTAAATCTGAAATTTAAATGAAAGAAAAAATGCATTGCAGTTAAATTTTCTATATGATGTTTAAACTCTTCATCATTGAAGAGTATTATAAATAGTGATGTGGTTTTTCAATTAAGGTTCAAAGTTTTTTTAGTAATTATAAAGTACTAGCGTACCCCGTTCGTGCGTTGCTACGATTTTCAAACAAAGGACAATCAAGGAAATTCTTTAAGATAACATTTAATTTACATAGTGTCATGTGTATAAGAATATTGCTAAAAATGAATGTTTATCTGATTGTCATAAAAGCCTTAATACAGCTTTCATCATAAGGAAATATTTGGGTACACCTAGGCAAAGGTGTTACATAAAAATTGATGACACATATTAAAAGAGTATAGATCCTAAAGAGGTTCATTTCCTTTCCTTCGGGGCCGGGGATTCAAAATCTTTATTTCATAAATGTTTCAGGCTTAAATCATTGCCAATTTCACACAAATTTGAGCATTAATGACACATTTATCCGTCGGGTTCCAAATTCAAATTGAAATTGGTATTATATCAAGCATCTGGACCAGTTTGGACCCCTGGGCTCTCACACGTTAAAAACTTTTTTAAAATACCATTTTTAAGTGTTATTTAAATGTTGTGGGGATACATTTGGCTTTGAACAGATAAAAACAAAATTTAGAAAACGTCTTTTGCTTTTGCTGAACAATAAGGTGATTACTTAATTTTTAAATCAAATTTAAGAATCACAATAACTCAAAATCTTTTAACGATACAATGATAAAGCTTTGTACTGATTATCTCTATGCATTCTTATATTAATATTTTTAAGAGAGATTTTTCAAGTTTAACAAAATACTTTTGAAAATGTCTTACAGATTTGTGGGTCATAAAAATAATGGGATAAATACATAGAATTTTAAATATATATTTTAAAAAAATAATTTCAAAAGAGATACATTTAAAAATTCTCTGGAAAAGCTTGTAAAATATTATTTATCTTATATCTTATATCTTAGATATACAGACGCTCCTTCTATGCAGAAGATAATTGCGTTCACAGACCATGAGAGATGATCTGTTGGCAAGTGATGCAGCGGTCACAGGCCACGGCTATAGGGGTTCCACGCATTACCCCAGCCGCCTAACTATTGTCTAGTTAGGTACCCATTCGGAGCTGGGTGACTCGGGGACTCCTCAGGCCCGAGAACAAATCCTCACTTTCGTGTGGATTCGAACTCGTGACCATCAGTATGACAGTCGAGAGCGCTACCTCTCGGCCACCACGTCCCAAAATATTTTAGCTACATATGTGCCGAATTTCGGTTCTTCATATGTAAAAACAATGATGCATCGTTCACGGTTATGAAAAAACTACAAAAAACAAATGACAAAGAAAACAGATAAAAACACTATTGGGTCAAGATATCATTCAAATTTTAAATGAAAGTGTTAGAAAACTTTCATTTCTAATTATTGAAAATATAGGAAACATATTTGACATTTTAATGAGTTTCAAATAAGGTTTGCAACATGCTTACGAATTAATTTCAAGAACTCCCCTCCCCCAATATCAATTGTCCAGGAAAAAAAGTTCTTTAATTTCTTCCCATGTAGGAATGCACATGTATGTTATAAACAAAGTTGGACGCCCTTATGCGCGAACATAAGTTATTGCATATTGTGCGTATTCTTGTAAGTGCCGTGGACTTCCTTTGAATATAGCTGGTAGTATGACCATTTTCCTCAGTTCCTTGGGATTTCTATAAGCAGCCATAACGTCAGAAAAATGAATATATTACTCCGATCGCAATTTGTTCTGATTCAGTCGAATGAAGAGAAGTCATTAGGTCTCGATGTTTGCACATATGTCGACTACATACAAATGGAACCATTGCCGACATATTAAAATGTGATTGACTTTGTTCTGACGAATAATTAAGTGATACGAATAATAATTCATGCCACTGACTTTCTTAGTTGTCTCCTCGTGTGTGTGTGGATTTCTAATGTCTCATTCTTGCCAGAATTTATATTGTAACACATCGTATGATCGATGACTTTCAGAGACACTTTGAACATTACTATCTCTTCTATAAAGAACTATGCCTGGCGAGTCAAATTCTTCACCAACTTTAGCGATCGCCACTTCAAAAAATGTTCGTATGTTAGTGTCTTGTATTCTCTTAAGTTTCGTCTAGCTAATAATTTGTCAGTACTAATTACAGC
>MUZC01000326.1:5419-42505 GCA_002072015.1 Radix auricularia | reverse complement strand
CGCTTAAACTAATTTTTATATAGCTCATATAAGCAAAAAACGACATTAAGGGCCCCAAGGCCCATTCAGGGCAAGATATAAAGGGCAAAACAACTTTTTATTCTAAGATGGATAATAATGGATACATTTATCACTATTTGTCAAGACCTTTAATAATTTTATAGTGAAAACAAATCTTAAACATTTGTGAAAACGGGTATTTTGGGCCCCCAGCCCCAAAAGAGCAGCCCTGAGGAGATGACTTACCTATAGCATTTTAATATTGGCTATTAAGAATATAATTACAAAATTTGGTTACAATCCTTCAATTTAGCAAGTAGATAGCGCTTAAACTAATTTTTATATAGCTCATATAAGCGAAAAACGACATTAAGGGCCCCAAGACCCATTCAGGGCAAGATATAAAGCGCAAAACAACTTTTTATTTTAAGATGGATAAAAATGGATACATTTATCATTATTTGTCAAGACCTTTAATAATTTAATAGTGAAAAAAATCTTAAACATTTGTGAAAACGGGTATTTTGGCCCCCCAGGCCCAAAAGAGTGGCTCTTCGGAGATGACCTACCTATAGCATTTTAATAGTGGCTATAAAGAATACAATTACAAAGTTTGGTTAAAATCCATCAATTTAGCAAGTAGACAGCGGTTAAACTAATTTTTATATAGCTCATATAAGCAAAAAATCACATTTAGGGCCCCCGGCGCCCCTTTAGTGTTAGATTGAGGAAAAAAAGTAGCCAGTGACCATTCCGTGAGGGTACTCAACAGTCTTAAAAATTTTCATGACGATCGGATGAATAGTTTAGTCAGTTACCACGGACATGTACACACACACACACACACACACACACAGACATATTTTCATTTTTATATATGTAGATAATACTAAATTAATCTGATGCCAGGAAAAAAAACAACTATGCAACAGGTACAATACATTCAATGGTGTACAGTGTACACTACTGAACCTCCATTATTATTGTTTGTGGCTTGAGAATTTACTTAACAGCATAAAATATATATATTTTTTTTAAAAAGTGTTTATCTATCTTAGTTTAGGGTGCGTTCGCAAAAATCTCATTTCCACAAATAGATTGACGCAACAAAGTAATCAGAGTTGCGAAAGCGTAATAGAAAGGACCGCAACATGTTCCTAGCTTTCTATCTGAGCTTTTTTATTATCAAAACAAATTATTGTGCTGTATACTTTTTAAAAAATATTAATAAATTTAAATTTGTTTTTTTTTTTTTTAGAAACGAAAGCAAATCCACTGCTAACCTCGGCAAACTATCAAAACTATTCAGTGTGACAACATAAAATTTGGTTCACAATCCGTGTACCATAAAGAGTGACGAAATATACACTGATCTAATAATAGTAGTGTCCTCTGACCTCTGACCTACTTGCGAACATCAAAAAATGTAATGCGCAATGTGTTACCTCTGTGAATGAAAGACTGTTGGGTCGTCACGGTCAGCTAACATGTATGTAACTATAAGAGCAAAACTTAACAGCGCCAAGACAAACGTCTTTCATTTGGTAAAAAAGAAGTTCTTCTTTTTTTCAAGCTGATCAAATAACTACATCGGAAAAGACACTGGTTGACCGTACTATGTAAGCTATATAAGTATTTTTGTATGTATGTATGTATATATATATATATATACTAGCAATTTACCCGCGCCTTGCTGCCATCTTGTTTATCTATTGGGGAAATATGAATGATAGTGCTTTTCAATTTCTTTATAGCACATAATAATTTTAAAAAATACGTTTTAAAGGCTCCTGTCACGATGAGTTTGAATTTTAAAAATATATTTCGCCAATTATCGTCGTGAGAGTGTACCCAACAACTTACAAAAGTTGTATGCTTCTCCCTACATGGGGAATGGGTTAATTAGTGATTTTTACTTTTATATCTTATATCTTATATCTTAGATATACAGACGCTCCTTCTATGCAGAAGATAATTGCGTCCACAGACCATGAGAGATGATCTGTTGGCAAGTGATGCAGCGGTCACAGGCCACGGCTATAGGGGTTCCACGCATTACCCCAGCCGCCTAACTATTGTCTAGTTAGGTACCCATTCGGAGCTGGGTGACTCGGGGACTCCTCAGGCCCCGAGAACAAATCCTCACTTTCGTGTGGATTCGAACTCGTGACCATCAGTATGACAGTCGAGAGCGCTACCTCTCGGCCACCATGGTGAATATTAGGAAAAAAAACTACATTTAGGCCACCCTGACATGGATAAAGGAAACTTTAATTAATTGATCTACTGCTACCATCGTGGAAGTGTATTTAACAAACCCCCAAAGTTTCATTTGTCTAAGAAGGATTCTCAGAATTCACTGGCCGGACAAAATAAGCAACCGGGAACTGTGGCAGCGGACTAAACAGAAGCCCATCGATGAAGAGATTCTTCAAAAGCGGTGGAGGTGGATCGGTCATACACTAAGGAAACCTGCTTCTAATACAACAAGGCAAGCCATGAAATGGAACCCACAGGGTAAACGGAAAAGAGGCCGCCCAAGAAATACCTGGCGCCGAGAATTGGAGGCAGACACCAATAGAATTGGCCATGAATGGAAGATCCAGCAGAAAATGGCCCAGGATAGAGATGCCTGGAGGGCTCTTGTAGTTGGCCTATGTCCTAGGAGGAAATGCAGACGCCGGCGATGATCGGTAGATGTCCCTCATGGACGAGAAGGCTCAACAACAACAACACAGTTTCATGCGTTTGCCTATTCAGAAAATGGGAGAATTGGTGATTTTCAATTTTTATATAGCACATATTAGAAAAGAACACGTTGTTGGGACCCCGCCCTCATGAGTGTGCATTTCAAAATTATTTTACGCCAATTTTCGTCGTTGAGAGGGTACCCAATAATTTCCAAAGAAATTTATGTTTTAACCTGCAAGATGAATTGTGGAATTTGTGATGAGTCCATTTTTAATATAACAAAAATTATACTTAGGCCCCCGGTCCCCTATGAGTGAGAATGTGCAATTCTATTGCGCTAAATTTCATCGAGAGATTGTACTCAACAACTTCCAAAAGTTTCATTTTTTTTTACCTACATGGGGAAAGGGCGAATTAGTATTTTTAGTTTTTATATAGAAAAAAACTACATTTTGGCCCCCCTGGCACGCAGTAAGGGATATTTTAAATATTTTTCCTCTGCTACCATCTTGAAAGAGTAATTATCATTCCCCAATGATTCATGAGTCTACTAATTCTTGGGTAACAGCAGAATTAGTGATTTTCAATTGTTATAAAGCTTATATCAGAAAAAAAGTTTTTGGGGCCCCAGCCCCCATTAGTGTCTATTTCAAAACTCTTTTCCACCAACATTAATGGTGAGATGGAACTTACCGATTTCTCAAAGTTTCATGCTCCTACCTTCAAGGAAAATTTAAGAATGTGATCAGTCGGTTTTTAATATATGAAAAAATATATTTGGGCACCGGCTACAAGTTAGAAGGAATTTTACAATCCTTTTTGCCGTTTGTCGTCGGGAGCTTTTACTCGAAAAACTTCCAAAGTTTCATGCCTCTACCTATACGGGAAATAGGCAAATGATTCAGCTTCAATTTGTGTATAGCTCATATAAGAAAGAACAATGTTTTTGAGGCACGGGTCCCCATGATTGTGATAATTAAAATAAATTAATGCCAATTATCATCGTGAGATTGTACTCAACAACCTCCTAAAGTTTCATGCTTCTAAATACACGGGGATGGAAGATGTAGTAATTTTCAGATATTTTTTTTTAATTTAGGCCAACGTCCCCCCAGTAAGGGATATTTTAATCATAATATCACCAGCTAGCATCGTGAAAGTGTATTTATTAACTCCCCAACGTTTCATTAGTGTACCTACTCGGGAAATAGGAGAATTGGTGATTTTCAATTTTGTATAGGTAACATAATAAAAAAACTTTTTTTTTGTCCAAGCCCCCATGAGTGGCAAACTTAACATTCTCTTTTTTGAATTATCATCGGAGGCAATGTACTTAAAAAAATTTCAAATTTTCATGCCTCTACCTACAAAGAGAATTATAGAATTTTTATTTTTTGTAGCTCATATACGATAAAAGAAACACTTATTTTTTTCCCCGGCCCCCATGAGTGTGTATATCAAAATTCTTTTACACCAACTTTCATTACTTAAAAATTTACTAAAGTTTCATTCCCCTACCTACACGGATTATTGGAGAATTCGTGATGAGTCCGTTTTTTATATAAGAAAAACTATATTTTGGCCCCCAGCCCCAAATGAGAGGGGGTTTTAACATTATTTTTGTTAATGTCGCCGGTAGCGTGTACTAAAAAGCTTCCAAAGTGGCATGCTTCCACCTATACGGGAAATAGAAGAATTAGTGATTTTTAATTTTTATATAGCTCATAAGAGGAAAATAATAACGTTTTTTAGGCCCCGGCCACCATGAGTTGGAAAAATAACTTTTGTTTTCAAATTATCGTCAAGAACAAGTACTAAAAAAAGTCCAATGTTTCATGCATCTACCTACAAGTGAAATAGGAAAATTGGTGTTTTTCAAATTTTATAGAGCCCATCTTAGGAAAAAAAAAAACGTTTTTGGGCCCCCGACCCCTCATGAGCGATTTTAAAAGAATTATATTTTTGACAATTTTCGTCGTAAGAGAGTACCCAGCAACTTCTCAAATTTTCATTCTCCTACCTATTCGGAAAATCGGAGAATTATGGATGAGTCGGTTTTAATATATGAAATACTATGTTTCGGTCCCCGGCCCCCATGAGAGGGTGTTTGAAAATTTTTCTTTAGCAAATTTTCGTTGGGAGCGTGAAATAATTTTTTTTCCAAAAAGTTTCATGCTTTTACCTACACGGGAAATAGGAGAATAAGAGATTTTCAATTTTTATAATGCTTATATTAGGACCAAACAAAACGTATTTGGGGCCCCGGCCCCCATGAGTGGAAAATTGAACTCTTTTTTTTCTTCTAATTATCGTTTTGATCATGTACTCAAAAAATTTCCGAATTTTAATGCTTATAACTACACGGGAAATAGGAAAATTGGAGATTTTTCAATTTTTATAGAGCCCAAATTTGAAAAAAAAAATTGTTTTGTCCCCGGTCCCACTATGAGCAAGATTTGGAAATTTGTTTTTCGATATCTCTTGGAATGAGAATGTAACCAAAAACTTCCCATAGTTTCATGCTTCTATCTACACGGAAAGTTGGGGAATTAGTGATGAATCAGTGAGTCAGTCAGTCAGTAAGTTAGGGCTTTCCCTTTTAGTAGTANTATATATATATATATACCATAATTATTAGTTATTTTTTTCTTACACAATGCTTAATTGGTTAGAATTTATTAGTATAAACCGAAACATTGAATATCACAAAATAACAAATGACTAGGATACAATTCGTAATCAAACAAATTAGATTAATAAGTACTTACGTCTTTTCGAAAAAGTGGGCGTGTGTAGGTTGTGTAGTATGTAAGACCTTTAAAAATGTATGTGCCAACATTTTTATAAAGATACTTGGCACTATATTTGAAGCTTACAAAAGATCACTGGACCTTGACAAGCTGTTTTTTAACGACACCGCCTATTTCCATGCTTTCAAAGTATTTCAGTTAGGACATTTTGATCATTTAGTTAATAATACATGAATTTATACAACAAATTTTGTGCTGTAAGTCGCATACGTTTTTTGTGTTAATTGATGAATATCTACCAAACTTTGCAAAAATCCACCCTGATCCATGTATACATCTATATCTTTACAGCACATATCTTTTAATTTATTCTTGTATAACAAACTAATGGAACTATGTTTTTAATATTGAACTCGGTTGGTTTTGTTGACTTGGAATAAATTCGTAGCACAAATATGCATTGCATATATTTAAATACTATGTAAAATTTAAAACTATTTTTTTTTACTATTAATAGTCATTTCATTTTACACAATCTTGACAAAAACTGTGACAGTTATCTTAAATGATCCAGATTCAAATTTACAGATTTTCTTCATTTGATATGTCCCACATTAAAATAAGATATGGATTAGGAATCCTGCATTAAAATCACTGATTTGTGGGGCTTGCATTACATTTCTTTGAAGTCTCTTTTTTAAACTGGATAAACGCAACTTATAATGAGCTAAATAAAAAATATTTGGGTAAATGTGAATATAGAGATGTCGAAATTTATAGCAATAACTTATTGTTTATTACTGATATCTAAATGTCAATTAATCCCCAAGAAATCATATTAACTACTTCATTGTTGAATCCTTTGGAAAATTATTTAACACTTCTAAATACGGTTGCGTTGTTTTAAATATATTTGTTACGTCTTACATTATACGTACTTTTACACAAATTATGGTATCCGTTATATACATTCGGATGCAGGAATTTATAGGGTATATACTATAAAGTTATATAATACTACTCTGCTCTGGCAAAACTAACGTATCTCATAACAAATGATGGTAAATTGTTTTCTAAGGTTAAGGCACATAATAACCCATTTTTATAAAGAATACTAAAAACACATTTCGATTCATTTTTGTTTCTTAAGCTTAAACAAAAAAATTATTCCAATATATATACGCAAATAGGTTGCACAGATAAATATACAATTTTATCATTTAAGGAACTGCAATTTAAAAAAAAAAAGTTTAAAGTTGAATATTCAATCATGTTTACATTTTGAGAGTACAAACGTGTTAAAAATAGAAATACAATATTTATTAGCTATTCGCTGGGTTATGGTTATCACCTATTGTTTAACGCCCCCCCTCCCGCATTAAGACCAACTCCCACAAATATTTGAGTCATTTCTTAAAATGTTTGTGTATGCAATTATATACGGTTCTAAATGCTTCTCATACACTTTCTAAAAGCTCTCTTACTCAAAGTACCACTCTAGTAATGTTGCATGCAGTTAAATATTTCCCTAGTGTATTTCTGTAATGTAGTGATAGCAATGTAAACACATTTTCATTTTCTACTGCAAAAGAAATGTAAGTACCGAAGAACAGTAACACCCTTTCTCATAGTTAAATATACTTTATTAATTTACTGTAAAGTTATTTTCTGTGTGTAAATCGTATGTATTTTAATTGACAGAAAATTGAAAACTTAAAAACAAAATATGGCCGTTGAATGCAGTACGCAGATTTCAGGTGATATTAATACACTACATTACAGTACTATGCAATGTTTTTATGAGCCTAAACCACGAATTTTCGGGTTCGCAAATAAAAGGACAATCAATAGGTGAGGGTATATTTTACAGAAAATGTATTCTAGGCAATGAATCCATTGGAGCCCGTACAGTGTTTGACAAACCCGTTTAGCAATTCCCGATATTATTTTTAAATACTCTTTTTTTTTTTTTAAAGAAAAAGGGGGTTGCGGCGGAAACCTCAAACTTCTCTCATCGATCTCCGCTGCAGCCCTTTTTCGGACATAGCGTTTATTGAAAATATTTTTTGCATTTACATTTTATTTTGGCTGAAGGCCTTACAATTTTTTTTTTTTTTTTTATTTTTTTTTTGGGGTTTTCAAAATTTTTGATGATACAATTAAAGAGTGTTAAAGACAACAGACAACTAAATGTTAACGTGTTAGGAGGCTACAAATTCATGGTGAGGTGGGTGACTTCCCCGTGGAGTGAAAAATGAGTATGAAGGGGACGATAAGTGACATTGTGTGAAACATAACAAATTAAACATAGTGAGTTGAGTGACTTCCCCGTGGAGTGAAATATGGGTATGAAGGGGACGATAAGTGACATGGTGTGAAACATAAAAAAAAAATGAAACATGGGTGATGGCTGTTCCCCCTTGGACTTCTCCGTGTCTCCTTTTCTTGATTCTGCAGTTTCCTCTCTGAAAGGAAAGAGCGAATTTCTTAGCGTAGACACTGTCCGGGGTGAACATTTTACGCATACAAAGGGACAGAAAAAACTATATTTTATATTTACAAGTATTTACAGTGACTGTTTCCAGCCCCGCCAATTTGTTGTATTATTTAAATTTAGTCTATATTTGTTTTAAATTTTGAATTTTAGCTCTAAAGAGGATCTCTATTAAATTTTCTGTATATGTGTGTTTGTTAAATCTTACATTCCTTCTGCATTGCCAAATATGCTGTCTGTATTCTGCTATCAGACGTAAGCTGATGACATGTTGGGTTGTGTTGTGGGATCTAGGGATTGTGTTCAAGGCAATCGCTTTATCTATATTTATTGGGTGAATCGTTCCCGCTTTTAATAGTAGTGTTAAAGTGGTTTTAGTTTGTTGTATTGCTGTGCAGTCCATAAACAAGTGTCTCTCTGTCTCTATTATTGGATATTTACAGAGAGGTTATCTTGGTCTCTGGAGTGTCTGTTGTTCGAGCCTTTGTGAGGTTGGCGTCATATTATAAATAAGGCGAAAAGTTATTTCTCTAGCCCTCGGTTCTATTTCTTTAATGTGTAAGTTTTGGAAGGTGTCATTAATTTCTGTTGTATTAAATTGTCGCATCCACTTGATTCGCTCAATGTGAGGAGTTTTCTTTAGTTCTCTGAGATGATGGTAAATTTGTTTGTTTGTTTTATTGACTAACGTTTCATTATTTCATACGGCGCGTAAGCATGTCTGGTAAAAATAGGGGAGTCTCGTCCCCAGGTAATGTGGTGTGTTATTGTTGATAGGAGTCAGGCGTGTCAGTCTGACCCCTATGTAGTAATGTGTTAAGGAGTATTATTTATGATCCTGAATGGCCTGTCCTATAAATTTTATCCTCATAGCTTCTATTTTTGTCTCTATATCTTGTAGATTTATTCCTCTTTCTAATTTAGTCTGCATTAAAGTTGATTTCTTTATTTTCAATTTAGTGTTCTTAAAAATAAATCGTCTAATCACTTTGTTAATTCTGTTTAGAACATTGGGAGGAATGTTAAAAATATTCCCTACGTAAATTAATTTTGGTATTATTAAAGTATTTACTAGTGTACTCCTCCCAAATATTGTTTTAGCTGCGTATTTATATCGCGTGATGATTTTATTAACAAATTTTACTAGTGAATCCAATGTTTCTTTGTGTGTTTCCCATGGGTTGTTTGTGAAGGTTATTCCGTATATAAGTAATTCTTTTTTTCCTTCCAAGTTAAGGGGATAATCGTCCTTATTCGTAAGTTTTCTAATTCCCATGATTTCCGATTTCTTGATGTTAATTTTTGATCCGCTCGCTGATCCAAATTCCTCGAAGGTTTCCATTATTCGTTTGATTGAGTTGTTATTTTGTGTAAAAAAAATAGCGTCGTCAGCGTATGCTAATAACTTTCTTTCTCCTCTATTGGGTAGGTGTATTCCTTTTATGGTGCTATCTAATCTAATTTTTTCTAATACTGGCTCTATGGCCAGGATATACAAGTAGGGCGAGAGTGGGCATCCCTGCCTAACAGATCTTTGTATTTTTATTTCTTCCGATAGTGTATTATTAATGAGTAGCTTACTAATTGGATTTTTATATATTATTTTAACCCAGTCACACACGTAGTTTCCTAGGTTATTTTGTTTTAATATTTTGTGTAGGTATGTGTGAGATACTCTATAGAATTTAAATACTGCACAAAGAAATCAGTGCATGAATTCGTCGCTCTCTACCTGTAACTGGAGTCGTCTCTATATTTAGGTTTAAAAAAAATAGTTTATGTCATAAAATTATTTGGAATTTAAATATATTGAATATTTTTTTCCTTATATGAATTTTATAAAAATTTGTATAAGCTCTTTATTCTTGGAAAATGAATGAATCTTGTTTTAATTTTTGGAAGTTTACATACACTTTAAATAAATTCCAGATAAAGTGACTTAAACTAAACGTGATGTACAGCAAAAAACAACAATATATACAAAAAACGCTGTAAAAATATTGAAAGGTACAACATACATTTATAAACACACACGGCCAGTTGATATCTTTCAGTAGCAATACTTTGTGGGACGTGGTGGTCGAGAGGTAGCGCTCTCGACTGTCATACCGATGGTCACGAGTTCAAATCCACACGAAAGTGATGATTTGTTCTCGGGGCCTGAGGAGTCCCCGAGTCACCCAGCTCCGAATGGGTACCTAACTAGACAATAGTTAGGCGGCTGGGGTAATGCGTGGAACCCCTATAGCCGTGGCCTGTGACCGCTGCATCACTTGCCAACAGATCATCTGTCATGGTCTGTGGACGCAATTATCTTCTGCATAGAAGGAGCGTCTGTATATCTAAGATAAGATATAGCCTTTCAAAAGGCATTTTCTTTATCCTAAAATGTGTAAATAAAAAGTCTCCTCGTGTTAAATAAGGATTCAATCACTAAGCTATGCTTGATATTTCCTTTTATTTTTTCCTGGCAAAAAGGAAACCGCTCGAAAGCTCACCTAAATCAGACCATTTCTTGTCATTCATACAAGTAGAGCATTCGTATCGATCAACAATTAATCAAGCCCTAAACAGCCCATGAAGTATAAACAATTGTCTGCCTCTCCAAACAAGTCTAAAACATGGCAGTAAACTAAAATTTCTGCAACATTCAACCCACAAATTAACAGAAATTTCTAATGCGATGATATAGCACTTGGAATATTTGGCTTAAAGAAATTGCTCGCTGGCAATTTTACTGGACTATTTGGCATCACTCCTAGTGTAAGTGCACAAAGCGTATAGTTGAGCATATACGGATTTTCATAACTAATTGTCTACCCTCCCCTATAGCCTCTCCCCCATTAAAAAAATTAAATTAGAAAGCGGGGACTCACCCCAAAATCGATCCCTTTTTTATGACTTTAAGATGGCGTATGAAAACAAAGTAATGTGTAGCTAATGAGGGGAAATGAGTGGGAAAAAAATTATTAAGTGATACACACTGCACATTGCAACCGTATAATAAAGTAAACGCCACTGTGTCAATCAGCCATATGGGCAATATAATCGATAAATAGCTACAATTGGAAAAAAACAACAACAACAACCTAAGATAAGGCGTTTGCTTTCACTTCTCTAACATTTAAAAAAAGTTTTTAGAATACCACGAATGTGCAATCAATCATACATCTTTTCAGAAATTTAAATGTTGCTGACGTTTGAGTATATAGCTAGGCGTATACACATGCATCGTACAATTTGGTTTTGCTTCTCCAGATGATGTGCGTTCATGGTTTTACCATATAAACGAGTAGTACACTTAAAAGCAAATAAATATTTTATGGTAAAAACATTTGGGCCTATACAGTGGCGGATTTAGCTATAGGGCAGGGGGCGGTTCAGAACAAAGATTTAAAAAACACGAAACTTTTAATCAAAAACATAAGTGCAATACGACAATACTGGCTTGCTAAACATCGTATTTCAAAACTACAATATCTGGTTTGGTCAGTCAGGAGCGTAGCTAAGTGGAAAATAATATAGGAACATTTAAACAAATGATAGGCGTGACGTTGTTTTAGCAAAACAGAGAAGACAGAGAACAATCATGCTTTATTGATGGTAGTTGTAGAAATACTGGAAATTTTAGTTAAATGTTAAGTTTGTTAGCCAACTATAATTCCACTTTCGACAGTCATCTAAAGTTTTTTTTTAAAAAAAGTATTTAAGTAATGATGTGCAAATTGATTTAATTCAATCATTTGCACCTGAATTATCACCAGCAATTAATAATAAAGTTAAGTCTTAACATATTTCGGCACAGGTTCAAAACAGCGACTGCCAAAACAGCGACCGTCATAACAGCGACTTCAAAACAGCGACTGTGTCAAAACAGCGGCCGTCAAAACAGCGACTTCAAAACTGCGACTGTATCAAAACAGCGACTGTATCAAAACAGCGACTGTATCAAAACAGCGACTTCACCACAAAGCTATTTTGGTCCAACCGTTAACCTAACACAGTGGTTCTCAACTTTTTGACACATAGACCCCTTTTCCATTTTCTAAACTTATCCAAGGACCCCAGGTGAAAAAACTACATAAATGCATAGAGAAAAAATAAAACCTAAAACAATAGCAACGTTTTGATGAAGTATTTAATGAAAATTATATATTTTTATTGAAATTTTTTTTTTAAAGCAATTAATGACGCAGATTAGCATATGCTGCTGAGTGAAATAAAATTGTATCAACAAAAATTAAAAATAACATTTAATTTGTCTTAGCTCCTAATATATAAATTAATTAAAAGGAAGATTTAAAACACATATTTTTCTCTCGTTAGCTAGCAGTCAGTGAAATGATGACGTGTGTATGTGGCTTGGTACTTCAGATTTAGTAAATCATCCACAGCCTGTTGTTTGCGAGCATGTATATATACCCGGTATACTTTTCAACGTCCAACTAATCAAACCCGATCCGATGTAATCGGACAATAAAAAGGTCACGTGGTCAGGTAAAGGTACGTAGATTCACTCTACCACCAGTCATTTTATTTACATTTCCCATAAATCTCGCCAGCAAATGTTGACCTGTGGTCGTCGCTTAGTCTAGCCCTCGTAACATGTCCTGATGTAACATGGGCCAGCCAACGAACAGTGCCTGGTCTCGGTAGACTTCAATTGATCTCTCCACCCCGATCAAATAGGTGATGTAATAGGACTATAAAAATGCACGTGGTCAGATAGTGCTTTGTAAAGGTACCTACATTTATTACGTCTCTCATTCCATTATTTACCTTCTCATAACACTCGCCACAACCATAGTTATACATTACACTATAACATAAAAGTCAATCTTCCCTCCACTCCCATGCCAAACATACTTAGAAAGGGCCACATTTATCTTTAGTTGTAAAAAAATATTTTTCCCAGCGGTTTTACGCTTTTAATTGTAAATTCAAAATCAATGAATGAAATATAAAGAAACAACAAACCAATTTGTTATTAAGGTGTTGACATAAATGGCAAACCTCGCAGCACTGAAACCACCACAAACCTGCGCCCTTCTGTTTCTTGTGTAGACCTACCTAGCATAAAAACTGAATTGTAATAAGATGTACAATGTTGTCAGTATATAAAGTTAATACATTAAATAGTTACTAACACCGTGTAGCGGACACTATCGTTCAAGCCGCTTGGCCCGTATGACCTAACAGAACGTTCCTTAATTGTTGTTGACAATTTGTTAAGTTTATTTTCATCTTAGTTTATTAGTATGACGAATGCATTGATAGGATGAATAAAAGTTTATAATGCATTATAGTTCACAATAGTTTGTTCTGAGTGTGTAAAATGAGGTGCATGGATAGTAGCTAGGTTAAGTTGTATGGCGATCATGAAGGTGAAGATACTGCTGCGTTTATAATGGTTGCCCTGCCAGATTTAAAAAAAAATTAAGCCCCCTTGTCAAAACGGCACGTGGTCGACTGTCCGGTGGTTACACAATGGCATGTTACGAAGGCTAGATAAAGAGGCGACCACGGACCGCCTGTTATGGAAGACGTAAACAAAGAGATTGTTGGCTGAAAGAATGTGGGTACCTTAAAAAGGATTATCTGAACACATTGCCTTTTTATAATCCAATTATATCGGATTGGAGTAGTGAAGGAGTTGGATAGATTTAGAAGGATCTAATATTAAACCATATTATTTTTATTTTTAAAAACTAGAAGAAAAAAAACTATTTTTTGCGAAGTAAAAACGAGGGCCGAAACTTCCGATGATCAAAAAGTTCTGTAGTCAAACTGTCTTCCCCTCCCACCACAAACCCCCTTAATAAATTGATTGAAGAATATATGTTTGCTAGTCTCTATCGAGCTTACTGCACAATATATATGACTAAAGTAATAACAGTTATAATTTTATTTTTGATTTTTTTAAAAATTGTGCCCTTAAAATGTGTATACACTCTTTAAAACACCACACCAACATTTATTTATACACACCTCCAGTTGATGATTTTAAATTTTATATTGTCCCTTCTCTACAAAAAAACTGCATTATCACAAGCAAAAGAAAAAGTCGCTATTTTGATACAGTCGCTATTTTGATACAGTCGCTGTTTTGATACAGTCGCTACTTTGACCGTCGCTGTTTTGACACAGCCGCTGTTTTGAAGTCCCTGTTATGACGATCGCTGTTTTGACAGTCGCTGTTTTGCCCGGATGCGATATATTTTCTTTATTTATTGATGCAATCATTAATATATCTGAAATTGATCAGATGTCACTTTACGTTCAGCATTAAAATTAAGAAATGTTGATGAAAGATTTATAGGCTTGTATACTTTGGTAAACAGAAATCCTGCAAATCTGCATTCGCTTAGAAGATTCTAACGGAACTACATATTACAAAAGCGAAACCTTGATATCACAATCTGTGGAGGAAAGGCATACGAAGGCGTATCGGTGATGTCTGGGATTAAGAGTGGACTTAAAACTTTCACCCAATGTTGTGCTCATGTTTTGAATTTGGTCCCTATCGAAGCAATTTCTGTACACAGTAATGTACAGTTGTTTTTTGACACAGCTGAAAGGTTGTATGCATTCTTTACGTCTAGTTTACCACTTCTACATACTCTTAAAAATGGTCATAAATCTCAATATTCATTAACAGTAAAAGCTCAGAAATGACTTTCTGTTACAAGATGGGCAAGACATAAGCATGCAGTCGACGCAGTTGTTGGATTATTCTCTGCTATTCTAGTTCTAGCCACTCTAGAAGATATAAATTCAGGGGAATCAACATAACATAGAGCAAGTTTCAGAGCAGAAGCTGTGGGACTATCTGTTTTAATAACAAATATTCTTTTGTTTTTTCTGATGCTATTTGTACAAAAGTTGGTTGATATTTTCATATTATCAAACACTTTGTAGTGCAAGAGTATTGACATTGCAATTGCAAAACGAATGATCGATGTTGAAAGAAATAAGTTTGTTGAAAAGAGAAGCGATCAAGCTTTTTAAATTTCTGAAAGTAGATGTCTAATCATTTATTAAAGAAAATTCCAAACTAGATGTTAAATACAAAATTTAAAGAAACTCAAATTTAAAAAAAAAAATAAAAGTATGGCAGGTGAACTTAGTAGAGATGAAAGGGCTTATGATCCAACTACTAGTTTTAAATCTAAAATGTACTTCACTATCTTGGATACAGTGGCGTCGCTGTGGGGGCGGGCCGCCCCAGGTGACACCATCAGGGGGTTGACAAAAGACAGTAAAATTCTATATATTCCCATTATTTGGCACTGGAAAACTCGGAGGAGTTCTATGGGTTAAATCATGACGGGGTGACACCAGGAGCTACCGCCCCGGGTAACACCATGAGCTACAGACCCGGGTGACACCAACCCTTGTGACGCCTCTGCTTGGATACACTACTAAATAAATAGAGATGAACAATTAAAGACTTTAAGGGCAGAGCTATTTATTTCTATTGTATTGATCCATCAAAAATGTTGGAAGAAAATAAAGATTCTCTTCGAAGTTGATGCAAACTTTACATATACATTAACATTGAAGAAGCAATCTTTGAATATGTATGTTACCTTCAAATATTTGTACGCATCACAACGTCCATCACAACATCCATCTTAACGTCCATCACTATCTACAGCTAGTGTGCTACAATTTAAAGACTTTCTACCATTCTTGTTTGAAAAATAAATGGCATCAGGTCCCCCTAATTTGTCAATGATCTATACAAATTTACTTGAATCTTCCTGACAGCAATGATTGAAAATCATCAAATTTATTTGCGCTAAAAAATGAAAAACGAACATCTATCTGGATTGGCAATAATTTCAAATGAACATAGGAACTTTGACTTTGAATCAACGATAAATCGTTTGCCTACTTATCAAACCAAATGAAAAGAGTATTAAGCTAATGGTTGTAATGGCGTTTGACTCAGAGACAGAAATGACGGCATCTCTTCTGATGAATTACTGCGTTACAAAATGGAGATGAACGTTTTTTGAAACCATTAATCCTGTATAATGGTGGAAAGTAAAAGAACACCAATATCTGATAATGTCATTCCTTGCCGAGAACATTTTGAGCATACCAGTTGCATCAGTTACATGTCAATGATTGTTCAGTTCTGCTTGTTAAATCGTCAATTAGACCCGCTCATCACTTGAGCATATTAATTTCAACACACTTTTCCGTAGTTGGTGATAAGTTGATATATAAAGGAGACATTCCAGTGTTATTTAGATTTTCATCGAGAACTTTAAAAAGTGTTACTAATGACATCATAAATTACATTTTTTGGCTTTAATCAAAATGAACTATTAAGTAATTGATAATTCTTTTAAAAGTTAACAATTAAATTTTAATTAATCGTTAATAGCCCTATTATATATCAAATTATCTGTCATTAGTAAAATTATCGGCGCTTCCTGAAATTCTCCTGCCCCCTTCCCCCACGCAGAAAAAGCTAAACCCGCCACTGGTCATGTATATATTTTAGTTAAACACAACAACTGAAATTTAACCGGAATTTAAGTTATTATCATACGTTTATTTTACTCTCTACACTATTTTATTAAACATTTTTGTATAAATATATATAATAGCCCAGTGGTGTGGGTTTGTAACGTAACGCATAACGCAAGAGATGTACGACAGTCTACAGCAGTTAGTTTAGTTGAAAAATCGTGTTTTGATGAGCGCTGTAAAAATATTTAATAGGATGACGTCATTGTTTGGTGTGCATCGGTGCGCAAAATACAACCCCTATTATTATTAAATACTTTGCGTACATTTCATAAAGTTTAATAATTCGTATTTATCAAAAAAGGACAAGTTAGTTGGTCTTTTAAAAAAAGGTTGGCGCCGTAGGCGCCCAAAAAAAGGGGGCGCCGCAGGCGCCACTGCGCCCGGCACAATCTATCAAAAAAGGACAAGTTAGTTGGTCTTTTAAAAAAAGGTTGGCGCTGTAGGCGCCCAAAAAACGGGGGTGCCGCAGGCGCCACGGCGCCCGGCACAATCTAGCGCTGTAAAAATATTTAATATGATGACATCATTGTTTGGTGTGCATCGGTACGCAAAATACAACCCCTATTATTATTATTAAATAAATACTTTGCGTACATTTCATAAAGTTTAATAATTCGTATTTATCAAAAAAGGACAAGTTAGTTGGTCTTTAAAAAAAAGTTGGCGCCGTAGGCGCCCAAAAAACGGGGGCGCCGCAGGCGCCACGGCGCCTGGCACAATCTAGTTTTAATAATAATACACTGAATCAGTTCAGGAAACTCAATGAATCATAACAGAAATAAACACTCAAAATGTATTTCCTTTTGTAGCCACGTGTGTCAGCATTTCTATATTTTATTTTTAAAAAAATTTTATTCGATTTAGACAATTTATTTAAGGTTTTTATCTTAGCAGTCAAAAAATAATGTAATCTCATTGAAATAATCTAAAATAGCTGACTGCGTTGACTTGTAAAATATATAGATCTACTCTCAACCATAAACTTTCTTGAAACATTATCAATTTCCACAGAAAATATTTAGGTTTAGTGAACAATGTTTATAGAATCTATATTCCAAGTACAGATTTCTTATAAAAATTAGTTATATATATTTATTTTTGTTGTAAATTTTCTTTTAATTTTTAATTTTGTGTCGGGGTTTAGGAGAAATATGACACAGATTGGTAAGTAAATTAAATATAATTCAGTAGATTTTGATATCAATAGCTATATTAATTTATATATTTAAAAAAAATATATTTAAAAAAAAAAATATTTACATTAAGCTACATTGAAGTAAATCATATAATAGTCGATTCCTTTTTTTTNTTTTATAGTAAATAACAACATCTGGAAGCTCTTCTTATATTTGAAATATATGGCTATTATTCCCGTGTAGTCTGAATTATTTTATAATTGCTAAATACATAAGGAGTTACACTATTTTAAAATTGTTTATTTTATTATCCATTTAAATATTACCCAAAATTTGTTTTTCCAATTTTCAGACAGTTTGAAGAATTCGTCTGATTCGTTTGAGGAGGGTGCAAATTATGAACTGCTTGTTTGGTTTCATGGAACATCGCAACAAAACATTTCAATATTCTCCCATGAAAGACGTATTGGGGAATGTACACTCGATGAATTGATTTGTACATACTTTTACCCTGATCATTTTTATTTAAGAAAAGAAAAGTACACATACTTTTTCTCTATAGAATTGTAAAAAAAATTGGATATAAAGTAGGTTGCAAATTAATAATATTGATAATATTTTTATGCTTTTATTTGATTACATAAATTTAGATTTTTAGTTTCCATTCACAAACCTTATACACAGTTTCTATAAAGCCTTGACCTATAGACATATATTGACTTATGTGTATTATTGAATATACTTCTAAAATAGTTTAATTTAAAGAAATATGTGAATGTCATTCTAAATTTACAGTAAAAGCTACACTTATAACCTGCAAACGAGAAATAGATTCCTTTGGACTGGAGTTAACGTGTACTTCACAAAGAATATATCCATAAGGATTTTGCAACTTTCTTGTCTTTATCAATGATGTAAGTCTGCATTAGTGAGCATTAATATTAATCAAGTAAATTTGTTTATTCTAACTTAAATTTAGAATAAATAAATACTTAATAAACTTACAATACGAAAATCTTGAATCAAAAGTATGAATGGACACGAAAGTTATATATTATTTAAAGAGTAAAGAAAAAAAAAATTATTTAAATATAAGACTAGACCATCGGAAAAAGCAAAAAAATAAGATATACAAATTAATAATTGGCAAAAAACAATTGAAAAAATTCAATAAAATTTTTAAAGATTTTCCTTTCTTTTTGTTTCATTTAATCCAATGTTTTTTCCATTTTTAGTTAAATGCTTTTTCTCTGTAACTTTAGTATTTTTTTATATCTTTCTTCCACTACCAACACGAATTAATCCGCCATGTCATCATACGATTACAGCTCTTTCTTTTTATAACACTTTGTTTAGCCCCCTTCCCCCAACCACCCAAAATAACCAAAAAAAAAAAAAATCATGTTGACTAAATAATCTAAAAATGAATATTTTACTGCTTTTGAATATTTAGCATTAAGTTCTTTAATTAGGTCATTTACTTATAAAAGTGTATTTGGATTACGAAAACTTTAAGGTACGAAAGCGACTCGAAAACGAATTATAGAAACATATTAAGAAGTTAAATAACATTTATTTGTTTTGAAATACTTTTAAAAATGTATATAAATCTCAATGTCATTTATATTTCAGGTTTTATTAGAATCCACGCATCCCACTCTGGCTGAAAATATTTTGCTCCCTGGTGATCCAGTATATTATACCACAAACTGTACAATGTTCATAAACAAGTTAAGTCTAAATTATGGAACATACAGTATCAATGTCACTGTTTTTCCAAACGTGACCAATACCAACAAAGATTTACAGTATGGGGAAACTCTCATATACACTTTTGTGTTAGGCAAGACAAATTTCATATTTTAACTGTACAAAATAAACTGATAGTTCATTTTATGTTTTCATATTGAGGAAGAAAACTTAGAGAATAACATGTATAATCATTTAAACCACATGTTTTTCAAAAGACATGATAACAAGTAGTATTTTAATATTTAATACAGATAACTCAAAAGTCAAACTTGTTGACTGCCCACCAAACATTCACGAAGGATCACTTGTAACTTGTACGTGTGATATAATTGAACCCAACATTTTAAATGCAACTATAAATTGGTATGAGTCCGACAAGGTGATAACAAACTTAAAACGAAAAAATGTGCTTGAAATTCAAGCTAAAAGAAATCTAAAACGTAAGTTTAGCGTAAAACTAAATGTGTTTTACTTGTTATATAAATGTAACAAATGTTTTATATAAATTGTATTTTGAAAATTTATTTTTATTGCATTCAGTACTTTGTTATTACGATCTTATTACTGTAGAATTTGTGTTTATGTGTATACTTTTAAAAGGGAAAGCCCTCAATGATAGGAATAGAGAGTGTGTCAAGTGTCTCACATAATCTTTAGTGTTACTTTTAAACCTTGATCTTTCATTATCCTGTATTTGGTATACACATATGCCTAAATACGAGCTCGGCACTAGTGAATAAATGATTTTAGTACAGTATCATATGTAACTGAGGAGTTCGACGTATGATCTGTTTGGCGGATTCGTTTTCAAGGATGGATCTAGGTCCCCCCCTTTGCTAAAGATATCAAATAGTGTCGTCAACTGTGACATAGTCTCGATAGGTTAACTGAAACACAAAGCACACAAAGTACAACACTGGACATTGGAAGTGTTCACTAACACTTGATTAATTTCCAAAATATATAAGTACATTTTCTCGATTAACAATGACTGTAAAGTTGACAAAACTAAACTAAATTTAACATCGTTCAAAGTACATCACGACCCAGTCTCTCTTCTTACTTCGTGTTCTCATCAGCTCCCTCTTGTGAGCCTCATTATCTGACAAGTGTTAAGAACAATAATTACATAAAATACCAATGATTCTCACACCACATCAACCGCTGTACCCGACCTTGACTTTCTGCTTCAAGTAAAACACTTGTTTCTAAGTTGACATGCCTTCCACGCATTTCATTTTTCAAGTTCTAATTTTAAATTGATGTGAAGTACTAACCCGGTCTTCAGTGTTCAATTTATTCATAATAATCAGCACTTCTTCTTACACAAAAATGTATAGAATAGCGTAGCGTGAGTATACGCCGCAAGGGGCAGACTTTTGTTTTATGAGTTATGGAAAATATACTGTTTTTAGAAAGTAGTAATACGCTTTGCTAAGTCATGATGGAGAGGGGGGTCTATGTTCTATGTTACGAAGTGTGACTAGTCGGAGAAGAGATTTAACAATAGTCCAAAACCACTTGATGTCATTCATGAGCGGCCCCTTAGAAAATTTACTTAAAGTCTAAATATCTTAATAAACTTCATTTACATCAAATCGACTTTGAAATCATTAATTCCTTTTGTCTACCCGTGATGTAACTGAGCCTCTGCTTGAAAATTATGTCATGTGAAATACTCTCCTTTTATGGCAAAATTTCAAATTCTAGTTGGCTAAGTGGTTGTTTGAAAATCATTATCATTTTCCGAATTCAATATCTGATTAAGCCTTTGATGAATCTATACATATACCTTATCTAACCAAGAATACAACTTTCCATCATAAAATTGCTACAAATTACTTTGATCGGCAATAATTTTCTTCCTAGGCCTTTGTCGTGAATTTTGAATTAAAATTTTTGCGTTACAGATAAAAGTTTAAAAAACGTCAAACAATTTTTTAGGCATCTAATTAGTTTCTATGTCAGTAGCCATTGCAAAGCGTTATAAAATAAAAAAAAAACAATAAATAAAAAAATAAAAGCTATTCGTTTCATCTGAAAGCAGCACGTCAAAGAAAGAGCAGATTTAATGAGCTGTTTCAGCAAGGTCCAAACTAGACATAGCGATTGATAATTTCAAGTCATGAAGAATTATTAACAGAGTTTTGACAACTTTTTCCCAATATTTTAAGATCAACATTTGTTTAAAATCTTTTCAGAAATGTTTTGACCCCGAAAGATAATAATTTGCTCGATATATCTCTAAAACTGCAATAACAATATTTTTAAAATGGGAATATAAATTCTTTAAACATTTTTACATGATTTCTGGAAGCGCTGGATCGCAATATTTTAGCAAATGCACCCGTTCCACAGCAATGCATTTCAATACATTAGCATTTTCCTCTCTTTAACCTCTGAAAGCCATATTCTATTTTGACATGATCGAATAATGTAAACGACTCTAACATTCTAACAAGAACCTTTTGCACTTTTATTTTGTTTTCATTTTACGATAAAATAATGTCGTTTTTAATATCTGTTCTTTTCATCCGTTTTATGTGAAAGTGTGTTCTCTTGTTCTGGCAATCAAGGCAAGTACAAATAATTATTTTCTTTTTATGATTGTTAAACTTCAGAGTACTGTGTTACAGGAAATCGATGTTAGATATTTTATTTATTTTTTTCCTCCAACCCCTTGGTCCTAGTACAATAGTAGCAAGTAGAGATGGAAACCTTGCAATTAATAAACGAGAAAATTAAATTATTTAGAAAAGCAGGGGAAAAACTTAAACTTAAGGGATAGAATTTAAATGAATATATAAGGGCTAAATGGAAAGAATTTCAAGCAGAAGAAAAAGTGAGAAAACAGAATGTGTATGAAGAAAGACTGAGAGATTACGAAGAGAAAAAAAAAGGGAACAGAGGGAGTATGAAGAAAAACAGAGAGAATATGAGGAATTAATAAGACAGAGAGAGAGGGAACATAAATTAAAATTGCTAGAAATAGAATCTGCCTTAGCAAAAGAATGCGAAGAACACAAAAGAGAACTTGATGACGAGGAAATGGAATTACAGAATTTAAAAATAAAAATTGCCCAAGTGAAGATTAATTTAGTTGAAAAGAATGAAGTATTAGAAAAGATGCAGACTGAACTAAACCATAGCACATTAGAAAATACAGATAGTGTAGAACTAGCTCTTAGAGAAGAGACTTTAGTTACATGTAACGCTACACTCAGTGAAGGAGACGATGCTGAAAAGTTGAGAAGGGGGATAGAAATAGGAGAAAATTATGACACAAATCTAAAGTCAAAGATAAAAGACTACGAAAATTGGACTATAGAAATGAAGAGAAATCTAACTAGTATAATGCAGGACACTGCAGAAGAGTTAAAAAAGTCTGAATTACAGAAAGATGAACTATTGGAGAGATTACAAATGGAACTAGTAGAAAAAGAGAGAGATAAAAGATATATGGAAGAATTACTGGCTCAGAAAGAAGAAGAGATTGATGAACTAAACAGAAAAGTAGCAAGTAATGAAGAGGACATTATTGAAATGTGGAGGGTCGTTAAGGAAAAAGAAGAAATAAACTATGAATTAAGTATGAAATAGATAGTGAAAGATGATGAATATTTGATATTAAAAAGCCCTAATAGAGAAAGAGGGATCAATTGAAAATCAACAGGTTGACCATAAGCAAAAGGAGAAGCCAACGTTAGACCAGCTAGTTAAGATAGTTGAAAAGACAGAACAAAGCAGAGTTACAATAGGGGAGAAAGTTACTATAGTGATACTGGATGAAAGTAATGAGGAAAAAACTGCAAAGTGTGTTGCATGAAAGGTGGAATGAAACATCCACAATTATGAAAATGAAAAAAGTAATGAGAACCGCTGCGGTGGGTCCACGCAAAATTACGACATGTGCTCAGGTGAAGTTGGTGTTGACTTGTTAGAAACGGGCTATGTTTATTACAGCGTGAAAAACCTTTCTCGTGACCAGGAAGACAGGGAGAGTGACTATGTGGGAACAAGTCAAACCAGAAATAACCAGACCGTGACCGACAATAACTCTAATAGACGTCACAAGCCGTGTAGAATTAGAGCCCATTACAGAGAATGTAAATCAGATGACCAGGGTGCTTGGCCGTTAGTGCTGATGATCTGGTTGATGGTTGGAGTCATTCTAAAAATATTGATAAGCGGGCGTGAATACGTGGGGGTCGCCACGAACATGTACGGTAAATTAGATGCCCTTAACACGAGTTGGGGGTTATGTAGCATTGCCATGTTAAAAGTCCCGCCTAGGCTCACGTAAGAAACGAGCAGCAGGATAATGATAACCAGGGGCGTGTACTGGTAGTTGTAGAAGATAAACGAAATATAACACAAAGTACAATGAC
This sequence comes from Radix auricularia, assembly GCA_002072015.1. Taxonomy (NCBI): domain Eukaryota; kingdom Metazoa; phylum Mollusca; class Gastropoda; family Lymnaeidae; genus Radix; species Radix auricularia. The sequence goes on along the minus strand of MUZC01000326.1, from coordinate 18,750 downwards.
TAGGATTTTTTTTTTGGTTGCCGGGTTTGTTAACAAGTTGATGACTAAATATAACTAAAGAGAACTTGACTATGATTATGTTTTTGCCTTGGTTGAAAAATTATTTTGAGGACAATGTGTCAGGGTCTCACTAAAAGATCATGTGTTAATGAGGGTTTCATAATATTCATGGCCATTGAGTTGAATGTGTAAGATAAATATTCAAACATAGTGTCTTCATTTTTTTTATCATGTTGATAGTTTGATGCGATGATGATGTTGTTAAAATATTGTGTATGAAGACGTTTTTTTTTTTGCTGATCATTATTAGGATATGATGATGGTTCTGTTATAAAGATAATTATGGGTATGGACAGATAAGTTGTTATCTCCATAGACCTTATGTATTGATAGATGCACTTGATTGCGATATAAGTAATTGTAATGGGTTAAATACAATCATGCTGAAATATTACAGTTTGGATAAGTGGTTATCCCTGTAAGATTACCTCATGTTGGAGGCAATCCTGGAATAAATATCGTAAGAATTTATATGAGGAACCAGTAGAGTCAGTTAAAGCAACCTGTGTAATCTGTTAATATAGTAATCTTGAATATTCATGTTGTAGATATGTTAAGATTTTGATTATTTACACAATGAAAATGTGGGTTATTCCAATGATGAGGATCATGTACTAGTATTTAGCCAGACCTGTAGGGCAGGGGAGATAAGCTGTGGTGGGATATAATTTACTACGTCCTGTACGACAGGAGTGTTGGGCAGTTTTTGGGTAATACAATTAATCAAGTTCCTGGTGGCAGGAATGGCGGGCTTTATTTATATCCCAATATAACTGTGGCTATAGTGGAATAAGAGATCCCAATAGCACAGGTCCCGGTAAAGAAATTATTAGAGCAGTGGTTGCTCGTTAAAAGATCCCATGAGATGGACAAGAACTAGCATTTTTTGTTTTGCCTGATTGGTAATGTTGTAATTTGTAATAATATGTTGTTCTTGGTGTTCTTTTCTTCTCCTGAGATCTTGTACATATATAACTATTTTTTTCCCTGAGATCTTGTATACATATAATTTTTTTTCACCTGATGTCGGGTGTATATATAGATATGTATATTGTATATGTATATTGGTATTAAAATTGATTATCACTTATGTCTAATAATGTAATACCTCGCATGTGTAAATTTTGTTTGTTATTGCTGCCAAAATGACTTAATGTTTGAGACTATGCAACTATGTAATTCGAGTAGAGGACTGCTTCCGTTTGCTAAAGTGACAGTAGTATGTTTTCCATGAATTAATAGATTAAGGGATTATGAATATGATGTATGAATATAATTCATTTGATGCTGTTTTATGTATTAAGGCCATTTATTTTCATGATGTGTTATGAATGTTTAGTGATTCCATACCCGGACTTATTTTGATTGTGAGATTCTACTAGCAAGTAGAATCTAACGGAAGAGTAGGGATATGTCAAGGAATGAGAATCACTGTCAATGGGTTGTTCTGAGTTGTTGTGAGTTATTGTGAGTTGTGATGACAATGTTATAAACTCTGTTCAGTTGACGGACTTTTGAATGTCAGGCAATCACTTGAGAGTGCGCACAAGGGCTATAAATAGGGTGGGTCTGTGTAGTGTGAGAGAGAGATAGTGGAAAAAACAGCGGAGAGACTAGTAACGTCAGAGTGTGGACGTTACGCCAGGGCTGTGCTTGATGAGACAGCGTGTTATCGAGATTGCTCGAACACTGTGAAGACTGTGAGCCTGTATGCCTATGCTGTGACGTATGGCAGTTCTCCATATAGAAAGTCCTTGGAGAATTGGCCAGGACTCATTCTTTTTAAATGTTTTACCCATCTCAGGTGCCTTTTACTAAAGATTGAGAGATTGCTATCGATATTGGCACGCATCAATACCTCGTTATTTAGAACGTTATTCTGCAAATTTAATTTGAAAAAGCGATGCAGGTACCTCAAGTAGAAACTCTTAGGTTTGCGCTCATGGGATTTATAAGGAGTATGTGTCTTGCTTCTGTAGAGCAGCGTTCTGAGGACAAAGGCTTCAGTACATTGCTGTTGTGCCATACCCGTTTATTTAATTTAGCCATTGTGACAGCTGAGTTGTCAATGCTTTTTCTTGTGTCGTCATCAATGGAAATTGTGTTGGACGCTTTGGACCCCACGTAAATGAGGATGTCAAAAATCTTCAATTTTCATCTTTGATATTGACGTAGGAGATGAGCTTTTTCCTTTGATCATTATTTATCTTATATACATTGATATGCAGAATAAATTATGTATAGGCGTTGGAGATGTTTTACACGTGCTGTTGTAAACAAGTTTCTCTGGGTGCTTTTAGTTCCACTTCATGCGCAAAGATTAGTTGATGAATTAGGACATCTGTCGTTTTTGTTTTATCTCTGAGGCGGAATATGTTGAAAAATCATCAATCAGATGTGATGTGTAACCACATTCCATTATAGCTACCATTGAAAACGTACCGAAGCAGTAGGGAGAAGAGTATATCAGTCAGTGATGTTTCGAATACACAATATTTTTAACTCTGCTGCTGACTTGAAAGGATTCTGACGTAGCTTCATCAAACTTCACTGTGCACTGCTTATTTTCATTGGAATGACTGATGATGGCAAGTAGGTGTGTTGGGCAGCCGAGCTATTCCAGGATTTAGATTAAAGCGTTCCATGTGAGTGAAAAAAGCAAAGGCTTTCGTAAGATTCACAAAGACAACGAAGTTTGGCTACTGCTGCTCTCTGATTTTTTTGCTGGAGCTTTCGTATGAAAAACAACATAACTATAGTAGACCAACAAGTCCTGAAATCGTACATAGGATGAAATCGGGAGGCTTAACTCGGCGATAGCGTGAGTATGACACTTGCAAAAGCCTTTCCTATAATACTAAAGAGTATGATGCCGTGATATTTTTGTTACGTAGGGTCCTTTATTTGTAGCCTTATGTATTTCGGAAATGTAGCCCTCTTCTTATCAGAGGGTCAGAAGCTCGTTCAAAGTTTGTTGTAAAGCTGTCTTGTCAATATTTAGAGCTTCTGGTGGTATAGCATTATTCACTGAGGATTTTCCACAAGCTAGGCATTCACTTGATTATCTAAGCTCTTCCTTTGTGGGTACTACCCCAAGTTCTTCCATAGGCGGCATGGTTTTGGGATGTCATCTAGAGTGATGATAGAGACTGTGGTAACTATAACTTAGAATTCCAGATATTGCTCAACTCATCAATGAAGCAGCAAAGCCTGAACTAGGATAATTTCTTCTCTTTTGGGAATCTTCCGACATCATAATGCACGACGCTTTTTTGATACCATCGAACATAGCTTTGTCACCCCCATTTCTGCAGCTTAATTTATTTTTGTGCAGAGGTTAAGCTAGCAGCTAGTGGCGCATTGAAGCGCAAATGTTTGGGGCAAGTGACTATGCTGGTTTTAATCCATGCGCTGTCGGGTGTAAAAAAATTTTTCTGATAAGCCATGAGAACTTTCGTTTCGGCAGTGGTGAAAGGTTTTATATTGTCCCAATGTGCATCAAACCAGTCTTTTGTTATGGGACTTGTCGCAAAATGCATTTTATGCGGATGTCTCTGAGATGGGTCTCTTTTGAGTCAATAGTATCATTTTGAGGACATTTTTGAGAGACTTGTATGTAATTTGTCATTGAACAGTTGCATCTTTTATTTAGAGTGTTTTGATGAGTGAACGTACCCCTTTATTGGTGTGGTTTGAGTATTTACTCATTATTCGTACATATCTTGTAAAAATTAGGTGATCCGTATCGCTGTCGGCACTGTGGTAAATGCGGTTTGTAGAACGCTACCTATTTGTGCACGCCTTGTGATGATGAGATCCAGCTGGTAACCTTGGCGTGTCTAGATTGTATTCAGGATACTTGGTTCATATCCTTTTACTTAATAATGTGTTGGTAACACACATACCATCGTGAGCAGCAGTTACAGCAACCTCTTTCCATTCTCATTAATTTGATCCCTTCCAATGAGATGAAAGTATTTGCTTCAGGCTTCATGGTTATTCCCAACTCTACCATTACAAACTCCTACGATGAGGATTGCTTCGTGCATGCTTGTCTAAAGCCCCATAAAATTGGTCTTTTTCTTCCCTTTGAACTGATGTTTGGGGCGTACGCATTAAGAATTAATACTGTGCCAACATATGTTCTGAGTATTAGAGTTACGATCATATTCATGCAGGATTAAAGGGTTCAGTGCATTTTAGCAAGGATTTCTTAACCCGTTCACATGTACGTCTGCCTTGCCAGAATAAGATACACCGTGAGCCGCATTATGGAAAACTAGTTTCCTACAGGCATGCGACGTCAATCTTCATTTAGTCTAGCTCTCTATTAATTATTCCTGTTTTATTGTCATTAGATCAGCATTAATGCCGGGATTACCGTTCTCACGTTCCATCTAGCGATCAGAAGACTTTGGGTCTTTTTTACCTCTTGTAATAATCTTTGTTCAGGAAGTTTTGTCCACTTATTGAGTGGTACTCAAAACTCCACAGACGCAGAAAAGATGGCAGGCAATAACGGGATAGCACCTTTTTTATCTGAGACTGCTTCTTTATAGAGCACGAGTGGGACAACCATTTCTTATTGTTAGGTCAGGGTTTTACTCACTCTTCTTTCCCGGGGTAGTGTTGTACAGGTGTATCCGCAAGGAATTAAAATGTTTATTATTATTTTAAGATGCAGCTTTCTTCTCCCAGATGACATACCGGCTAAGTTTAAGGAGCGTCATCTAAATGAATTGGGTACCAATTGCACAGGGGATTACCCCCGTGACTGATAATTTATTAATATTATACCATTACACTTTTTTTTTAAATTTCAGACAATGCTAAAATTGGAAGCTTTTCCATTAATAATTCTACCAATGAAACTATTAGATCATTTAATGAAAATGAAACGTTTCTAAAATGCTATGTTGATGGTAATCCGGTTCCTGAAATTAGACTTTACAGTAAAACTATGGGACTGTCGTCACTTCCTAGCATTGAGTGGACTCACGTCTCAAGTTGTGAGGATTTCACCTGTGTAGCAATTCAGGCATAATCAATAATCTTATATATCTAAGATTAGATATACAGACGCTCCTTCTATGCAGAAGATAAATGCGTCCACAGACCATGAGAGATGATCTGTTGGCAAGTGATGCAGCGGTCACAGGCCAAGGCTATAGGGGTTCCACGCAATGCCCCAGCCGCCTAACTATTGTCTAGTTGGGTACCCATTCGTAGCTGGGTGACTCGGGGACTCCTCAGGCGCTACCTCTCGACCATCACGTCCCACAATAAAAGCTTTTGAATGTGATAATTGATGTAAGTAATTCTTTTATGACAGATTTTAATTAGGACTTAAATTACTGTTTCTTGCAAAATAAAAATATTTATCTTACACAAATATCGGTATTTAAATTTAAGAAAATCTTAACAAAATGCCATATTTTTGTTTTAGGGACCGGTATATAAAATTTTCCTTATAATTATCTGTTATCCTAAATACTAACGAATTCTTACTTTTTATAGGGTACCGGAATGACTTTTAATGATGCAGAAATGTTAAAGTAATAATTATAAAATATAGGCATTAAAACAAAACATTATTTCTAATGCAATTTCTTTCTATATGTAAGTTATAAAAGCTTTAAACTTCATTTTAATTTCTTGTTATCGAGAATTAATTTTTTTTTAACAAAAAAGTTTATGCTTCTTTTAATGGTAACATCCATTATAAATATACATAAGCAAGTTGTCAGAAGTTTACTTTATCTAAAACAAAGACATCTAAAATATTTTTAAGTATTATAACTACACCCTATAAATTATGTTCTATGCAAATTGTTAATTCCCCAATATAATTTCATATATATATATATGTATATTAGGGCTGATGAAATTAGAGATTAATTTCTTGATTGTCAGTACAATTTTTATCGATTAAAATTAGTTTAATCGATATAATAATGATTAAAATTTTAAAAAAGAAAATATATTAAATAATTTTTTTGATATATAAATAAATAAGTAAATATTAATAATGTTTTTGATGTATTTTTTAAAATTACAAACTTCTCCATTTAAAAAAAAAGATTTTAAAAGTGTAATTTAGAAATCAAGCTCCTTTCATTAGGAAAATGATATAAACAAAAAATATTGTTTTTACTTAATTAACAATAAATCATTTAATTTTATTGACATTATATTGAATTACTTATATTTCAATATCGGTCCTAAAACTATTTTTTCATAAAGTACTTAAGTAATGGGCAGTATTTTAAATTTTCAGTTTAATAGCGCCATACACCTTTTTTTTTAGCTTTTAACAAGATACTCAATTCATAATTCGGTAATTTTTCAAAAGTTAACGACTACATTTTAATTAATCGATAACAAACCTAATATATATGTATATATATATATATATATTTACATATATATANGAGTATATGTAACGTATTATTTTGATTTGTATTTGTGTATGCACTGTTTTCGGGAATACAATCATTTTTCAATTGAAGATTTCAAGAAACGGCTAGGCTATGTTAATTTTTTTTTTTTTTTTGTAGTTTTGATTTTTTCAAGTTCTCAAGTTCAGAATTAAAAAGATTTTTTCAAAGAATTAATAATAATAATAATAAAAATAATAAAATGATGATTTATATAGCGCTGTATCCCAGCAAGGAGCCATGCTCACAGCGCTTTACATGGAAACAAAAATACATATATAAATAAAAAGAAACATTCATAGCATATTAACTACATAAATGACAATACGGTATACTCAATACATCAGCTACGTAAAACAATTACAGAAATGTGGTTTTATTATTTTTGAAAATACATTTTAAAAAGATGTGTCTTAAGTGCAGTCTTAAATGACTTAGCAGTTGAAATGCTACGGATGTGTAATGGAAGAGAATTCCATTGTTTGGCTGCACAAAAGGAGAATGACCTTTCGCCACATGTTTTAGTTCTTATCTTAGGAACACAGAGAATGCGTGTATCCGCAGAGTAGATATGAAGGGCATGAGTCAGAAAAGAAGTTGTGACACAGAACGGCCAGTTTATAATCAATTCGGGCTTGTATAGGTAGCCAATGAAGAGAGTAAAGTAGCGGAGTAACATGGTCATGTTTTTTCCCCTTAGAACTACTCTGGCAGCTGAATTTTGAACTCTCTGTAGTTTTTCAATGCATTGTTTTGGGGCACCTGACAGAAGAGAATTGCAGTAATCCATACGAGCTAGAACAAGAGAACAGACTAGAGTTTTTGTTGCACTATCTGTTAAGTAATGACGGATTGAACTGATCTGACGAATGGCAGTATAGGCAGAGCGACAAATGTGATTGATGAATTTGTTGATAGACATGTTGTCAGAAAAAATGTAGCCAAGATTCCTAGTCGATTTTGTGAACAGTATATCAGAACTAGCCACCTGAATAGAATTTGAAGAATCGAAGTACTGCGTGATTTATTGTTACAGAATAGCAGTGCTTCTGTCTTATTATCATTCAGTTTGAGCTTGCTTAGAGTCATCCAAGACATTAACTCACCGATGCACTCCTGCATCAATTGGACAGTGAATACAATATCAGAGGGATCAGTGTGAGTGTAAAGTTGAGTATCATCTGCAAATGATTGGCTTTTAACTGAATGCTTTTCATGCAGTAGAAGTAGAGGCCTTGTATACAGCACGAAAAGTACCGGACCCAAAACGGAGCCTTGAGGCACACCATAAACCAAGTCAGCTCTGTAAGAGATACAGTCATCTACTTATGCCACTTGTGATCTGTTAGATATGTATGATTGAAACCAAGCCAAACTGAGCCAGAAATCCCAAAATAATTTTGCATGGTTTTTAGTAATGTTTTATGGTCAACGGTGTCAAAAGCAGCACTAAGATCTAAGAGGACCAATATAGAGATTTGTCCACTGTCTTGTGCGAGTAGGAGATCATTTGTTACCTTTAACAGGGTGGTCTCGGTGGTATGAGAAAGTCTGTAGGCCGACTGATTGGGACTTAGAAGAGTGTTGTCATTAAGATAAGAAAAAAGTTGTTTTAAGACAATTTTTTCAATGACCTTAGACAAAAATGAAATATTTGATACTGGTCGATAGCTGTTTAAATTATTTTGATCCAATTCTTGCTTTTTCAGCAAGGGTTTTATTACAGCAGATTTAGATACCATTGGAAAAGTACCAGATGTTAAACTCTCATTTACTATATGCGTTATTGTTGGGAGTAAAATATCTAATGACTGAACAAATAATGGAGTGGGGATTGGAACAAGAGAACATGACGTTGGTTTAGATTTTAGAATAACAGCTTTGACCTCGTTTTCCGTAACAGGGTGGAACTTTTCAAAGCAAGAACTCACAGCAAAAGAGGAAGATACATTAGTTGGGGGTAAAATTGTTCTGTCAAGCTCATCCCTAATGTCAGCAATTTTGTTTGTAAAAAAAATTACAAAATATATCTGGTTGCTGATGCAACGGATATACAGAAGGAAGGGCCACAGCCTTACTACTCCCTCTGAGATTATTGCATACATGAAAAAGCTGCCTACTAGTACTACTTGTGAGTATTTTATTACTATAGTACAAAGTTTTTGCTTGATGTACAATGTTAGTCACACGTCGCTTGGCCGTGGAATAAATTTGCTTGTGAACGATGAGTCTTGATCTCAACCAAGTCTTTTCTGCTATACGCCGATCTTTCTTGGCGCGTCGAAGTTCATCCTTTATCAATGAATACCAGGGAGCTGTCCGTGTTAACTTGACCTTTTGGCGAGTCATAGGTGCATGTATATCCAGCATAGTGCGTAGTGTATTTTTCAGCTTATCCAAAGTGGGGAAGAGGTCAGGGGACACCGCTACACTTAGATCTTGTCAAAAGGCTTCACGGTTCATGCCACATAGATTGCGAATGTCCTGGAATTTCGTGGATGGAGGAGGGGCAATCACCTTTAGTTCACATATAACACAAAAATGATCCGAGGACGGCTCTTCTGTTATGGTTGAAGATTTGACAAGGCAATCGTCAGGTCTATGACTCTATTACTATTACTATGTTTACATTTATTGTGATTTATTTTATTTTTCAAAGAAGATGTATGTAACATGTTTTTAAAATAACGAAACAAAATAAAATTATCTCATTATATGTGTATTGGTAATAGTGTCATAGACATAATTTTTTTCCTTAAACTCTCATTTTATTTCTTTCTAAAAGATTTTTTAAAAAAATTTTTATATGATTAATTATATATGAGCCAATAAGTTTACATACATTTTGAAGGAATGAAATAACAAACAAATTATCCAATAAGGTCTTTATCAGGTCCCCCGCGTTTAACGTTAAACGATTGGAACTCCAAAGAGGTAAAACAATTTCAAGTTGAAATGTTCTCCGAGGTTACAATTTTAATCGACATATACAGCTCCCCAAATCCAAACCGCTATAGTGTATTCCAAGTATCAACATCCTTGAAAAACAATTGTAACATAACTGACCTTCCATATGACATTGGAGTATGTAAAATCAATTATCAAGAAAATGAACCACCTTATGCAACAATAAATTTGGTCATCACTATAGGACTGCCATCAGATTTTACGAATTGTTTTTATTATGGATAATGGAATCAACCCTGCATTAAAATACACATTTGATGTTCAAGAAAGTAAGTCCGTGGACAATTTTTTTAAACTCTAATACTTTATTTAATAATAAGTAAATTTATATATATAATATATAGTTTGCATTACCGTTGCTTTCATTTTAAATTATAAAAATGATACGCATAAAAATAAACAAAGAAATAAGTTTTGAAATAGTAAAGTTAATTTTTTAAAATACTTAAATAAAATACTTCTATACTGTATATTGCTTTCTTTGTTGTTTTCCATTAAAAAAAATATGTGTCTACATGTTTATTGAATTTTTTAAACATCTTATCCAGAAATAAAGCCCAACGGAAACCACATTAAAGAATCACATGTAATAATTTTAACAACATCTGGACTTGGGCTTCTTCTGGTTACATTTATTGTGATTTATTTCATTTTTCAAAGAAGAGGTATGTAACATGTTTTTTAAAATAACGAAATAAAATAAAATTTAGAAAATAATAATTTGTATCTTTGGTAATGTGTATTGCTAAATATGCTTGGTACATTTCAATATTTTTTTAAAAAATATTTTCAAACACATGAACCCTTGCTTACGATTTTTCGAAAAATAGTGTATTACATCATTTAAAAATTAGCCTTTTCAAATGCAATAAAAACTAATGGCTACTTAAAAAACTATCTAATACATATATCGCAAAGTTTATCTAACATACATCGCAAAAGTTACCATTGTAGCGATTTCTCTTTAATGTGAATATAAACCTATTTCTTAGCTATCTGCTCGTCACGTGTTGAGTACTGGGTCTATAGGGGTATAGACACCAGCACCTATATGACTAGTTGTCTAGGGTTAGATGGTACTAACAGTTAGCAACTCTTTCCTTGTTGCATCATGTCCTACTGAGTAGGAGTAAGAGTAAATAGTAATGCTCTACTGGGTCTATAACTTACACTAACAAAGATTAACTATGAGACTATACGAATAACTAAAAAAACGCCTCTGTGAATATAACAGAGAATGACATTTAATGTTAAAGAATTAACAACAACAACAACAAAAAAACAGATACTCAATATGTATACTGACAAACTAATTAATTAAGACAAATCTATGAACATGACCCGACTTCCCTTTTCAGTGGGGTGGGTCGAGTAGATGATTGACGGGTGGCCTATCGTCGCTGCTTCAACCACTCCGCAGTCAAGCGTATCGTCTCCCAATTGGATGGGGCGATGTCTTCCCCTGACGTCCGTCCGTGGTCACGCAATTGCCACTTGCACTGAGCGACAACTAGGGTTGGTCAACGCGATGATCCTCTTTCAATGGTTCTCACACGTGAGACAAGGCCACCTTGTCGCTTCCTCTCAACACCAGAACATCTTCTGCCTGGTCTGCTCCTATGTAGTGTTTCTTAGTAGTTCTAACCTACTAGTACTAACTTTACTAGCTGAAACCAATAGCCTTAACTGACTATAAATACATCAATTTCATCAATACATATATAAGACTTATAAGCATTTAACCCTAACCTATGCCTATACACTATACATTTGAAATATTCTAACTATAACTACTCAAGCCTGAAAACAGACTTCTCAGCTAGGCTCACAACTCCCCACAGTCCTATCACCTTAGGTCTAAGAGGGATCTGTATTCTTCTGAGCGCGAGAGAACACTTTAAGGTTTGGGTAGAGTATATAAGGACCCCTGGCCATGCCATGACGGCGTCTGTCCTACATTTCTAGCAATTCTATCTGTAGAATCTTAATAGTTCTGGGTGGTACCTGTGCCAATTTTCTTCTGGTTGGTCAGACCCTAATTCCCAGTAACTTTTTGGTGACCCCTTCAACATCAACTATCAGACTTTGTCTGAGTAAAACAATGTAGCGTTCCTTCAAAAATGTCTAGCCTAAATATCACATTTCGTCCTGATAAACTGTAGGCGACCTTTCACCAGCGTCTATAACTTTGCTCTTTGTCCCTTCAAAGTTAACTTAGCGTCCCTAACATAATTAAAAATACGTTGGTCGGGCCTAACACCTATGTCCAACGGTTCAAAACTATGTAAGCTTCTGAACCTATTATTGAGGAACTCAACACTCCCCCCTCTTTCTCTTTGACAATACTTGTATTGTCACACCTAACAGTACAATATGGGAAAAAATATAATACAACTGTAACATTTAAATTTCTAATACATAGGCATGACAATATGTAATTCCAAGTTCACATAGAGTCAAGTCTAACATTACCAATGCTATGCCAAAAATGACAATATCAAACATCTTAAGTCGTAAAAAAATTAATGTGCACAGTACATCAATGACATTATGTATATCCAATACTTATAGGCAATCATTACAAACATTAACATCATAACTCTATATTCTATATTAACATCTTTATTTAAGGATGCTCTATGAAATGATAATACTTTTAAAATTTGGGCTAAAATAATGTTTACAATATACATAAACTTGATAAATGACACTAAAAACTGGACATTAAACTATATATCAATATATATTTTTTTAATGGTATTATTTTAGATCTCAGATTAACTTCATATATATTTTTATTCCAAATACACTACTGAATGTATCGCCTTTAAAGTCAAAAAGTAGTTAATTCTTTTAATACCAGGTTTAAAAAATTAATAACTTTTACCATTTGATATATTTTTTTCTTGCCAAAGATTCTATCAAAGAAGAAACCAATAAAGTAGAAATCTAAGAGGAAATAGCCTATGAAGAGATCGATTCAAGCAATGAAGAAACCATGAGTACAACAGAAAATAGTGTTGCAGGAGAAATGGTCGTAGTGTTAGTGAGAAGAAGCCATTATGATAGTATTAACGAGTCTTTGGTTGCGGTTGAACATCAGCAAACTAGTGACGTCAACGGGGTATCTTCCATAAACAGTCAGTATAATATGTTGAAAAGGATTACGGTTGTTGACTATCATAAATATGAAATGATGAATTACAAGATGATGGCTTGGAATGATGACTACATCTCTGTAATTGATGATCCAGTCGAAGATGAAGATGCCGCAGTTTGCCTGAAAATAAATGTTAATAATGCTAGTGAGTCACTATTTTTGTGCGAAATGACCGACGTTTGTAATTTTGAAAATAAAATTATCGAAGGTACCTTTGTTTTTAAAAATGATGCGATGTAAAGTAAATATTTAATACACAGCTCTGATCTGAAATTGTTTCTGTTTTTTTTTTTTTTTAATTTTTAAAGTTATAAAAACTAAACACGATTTAAAAATGATATTATATTTAACTATGTATACATTTACACGATACTTTATTACGGATTCGTGTACTATCGTGTCCTTTTTTGTAAATGCATTGCACACAAGAAAACAACAAAAAGAATGGCATATCAGATAATTCAAAGAGTGTCTTTGTCTTAAATTCATGATCACAATAAACACCTGTTTGTCACCCAAATTTGTTAAGGTAAAAGTATAGTGAGTAATCAATATTATTCTATAATCAAACTTAAAATATAATTTATTGTAAAATTGAAAGTTGATATCTACATATTTATATAATTCGCCAAGAACTAGAGCAAGCAAGACCCAGTTTTTATCTATCTATCTATCTATCTATCTATCTGTCTATCTGTCTATCTGTC
>MUZC01000325.1:448097-476284 GCA_002072015.1 Radix auricularia | reverse complement strand
AAAACAGACGAGAATAGAAACCATCCTCATATGTATTATTTCTATCTCAGTCTGGTTTCTAGGCACCCGACTGTGCTGCGAGATAACCTGAACTCCAGGCAGCAACCGTCCTAACGAAGTGTCGTCATACCCGGATCAGGAGCTGGACTCACCGCTATCCACGCGACCTGCATCCAACCCCTACCTCATCCTGCACTGATCGACAGGACCAGAGGAGGACAAGGCATCATCACCAGCTTACTCCAAGTGTAATGCTGAAGCTAACCACTCAGGTTGTTGTTTACACCTCAGAGTGGTAGAAGCCGGTTATTCACACCATCCGTGATTACCGAAGTCACCTGGAACCATAGGTGAAGCAGCCAACAAGAAGCCAACCGCACCGGTTGATGCCTATACATCACCTGTGTAGAAGCCGGTTATTCACACCATCCGTGATCACCGAAGTCACCAGGAACCATAGGTGAAGCAGCCCATAGGACAGAATTGCAGAACCAACCGTTCACGGAACGGGGCAGTCCTTCCTAGAAAATTTAAGTATTACCCTATAATTATAATATTGGTTGGCTTAAGCCTTATGATGAATTTTGGCCATAAAGGAACTTGTTTCCGCTCACTGTTAATATTGTAAAATAAATTATTATTACAATTTCACCATCTTGTTTGTTGATCATCGTATTGTGAGAGATCACTAAAGTATGCTCGTATAGGCAGAGAGAGAATAAATTAAATAATATACCCCTAGACAACTTGTCAAACTAAATCAACATCTTTCTCGCCACAGATGACCATCAGTCATTGAGTGATTTTTTAAAAATACATATTAAAAATGTTATTTTAAAATATTATTTTTCTAAACAAAGAATTTAATTATGATGATTTATAGTAAATGTTTAATTTGTATGTATTAAAATAAAATATAATTTTAAAAAGTTCCTATTTTTTTAAAGGCGGGTTAAACGTTTTTAATAAATGGACCGGTTCAAACGGATACCTAAAAATAAAAAAATTGTATATAAAAGTTGATGCTAATATAATTTTTACCCAAAAATGAGTGGATTCTAGCAAATTTTATATGCCCACAATGATTCAGCAATACCCCCAAGAGGTCCCTTTTCACCCAGAGATGATAATTTACCTCTGTGCCCAACCCCTCTGTGTACGATCTATTGTTCATTAATTTATTTTTAAAATTATTGAAAAAAGCAATACCAAACAAAACACAAAAAAATCGTGCGCTTCAAAGCGAAAAGTTATGATAATTTTGGATATTGTACTAATGTCGTAGTATTTTTCAGTCTTAAATTAGCAGGAATTACTTATTTTGGGACATACAAGTACAAGATGACACCCTACTTTTCTGCACAAAAGTGGGGATTGTACAGTACTCGCCTTATTATTCCTCTTCCAGCGCATACCTAATAATTCTTTTTAAAGAAAACATGAGATTTCATATCAATATGGTATTTTTAGATGAAATACCTTTGGCGTGCACATACATAGAAGGAAAACTGTCACAATACGATTAAAATCAATAATTTGAGGAATCGTCCTGTATCTATCTTTATATTCTATAAACACTGAAATGATCCTTTTAATATCAATAGTCAACTCTCGCGAGCTTGAAGGTTAATCAAATCAAATCGTTTTTGACATTACTACTTCATTGTTAGTTAGCTGTTTTTCTATGTCTTGGCAAAAAAAATAAATGCAAATTTTAAAAATAAAATAAGACTAATTCATATTTAATCTTATAGGGCTTTAGGCTTATGCCATGTAGGACCCTTATTTCGGTATCACGTAAGTTCAGGGGAAATCACATCAAAACGCGTAAAGAATGCACCGGTACTTGGTGCAATGGAAAAATTCTTGCCTGTCGTCAAATACGAAGAAGTTTGATATGCACTGTCCATTTATTTAATGTCGTTAAGTATAACTTCACGCGTATTATGTTATTACACCGGAGACCTACTTTTACAAAATACTTAAATGGCAAAATAAGGGATAGATCTAAATAATTTTAAAATGAAAAAGAAGTTGTTTTGTTGTTGTTCGTTTTTTTAAAATTTTATTATTTATTTTATTTAAAGGAAGGGTGTCAAATCTTTGTGACGTATTTTTGGAGGGGGGAGTTTAACTTTTTATGGTGACGAGGGGGGGGATGGGTGTAAAAGTCGGCCAACATTGCGTGACGACATTTATGGACGGCCCCTTTACACTTTAAAAATCTTCTTTAAAATGGAGATGTTACGTAAAAAAGCAAAATCGGTACAGGTATTTTGTATGGACCTTCCTTTTAATCGCTATTTGATCAATTAAAATAATTTTAATCGTTAAATATTTTAACGTTTAATCGAGAATTTAATCGATAATTCCGCAGCCCTACTTATAATATTATATTTTACTCAATTGAACTGGCAATTTACAATGTTTTGGAGTCTGTGCCATGAAGGAAAGTCTTCAACGGATGGTTTATGTTAAAAGAAAATTATCTCCTGGAGTTAAGTCTTTAGTGTTAATAATCAGATTCCCTTTAATTATATATAATAATAAATACATATTTTATTATTATTTATGACTCAAAATATAGTTTTTATTTGTAATAACTGCTTTTATGTATCATATTGGATATTCAACAATCTTATGTCAATTCAAGGGCTAGATAACTTGATGGAATACATTATACATGTATTTTTAGCCATGGTCAGTTACCGAAAGTAATATTTAAATACCGGTATATCACACCAATTAACTGAAGAAGTATAGATGAGCAAGAAAACGAGAGTGTGACACAAATGTCTTTGAAGATGTAATTCACTCTTTATTTTTATGGAGTAGTCAATGTGGTTAAAACTTAAATATTTTGCGATTTATATGCCTGCATGAGGTGTAAATGGTGTCTATGGGAGAGATATTACTTCTGGATGGGGAACAGTCGTACTCCTCTTGAGGTAGTTCTCAAACTTTAATCCCCACATACCTCTGACGCGGCTTTAATTAACTGTAACATGCACAGCGGCCACATACAGGTGAAGGGTCTTGACTAATTGGCTAAACAAGGTGAAGGTAGCGATTTGATACAAGCTTCGGTTAACTGAAATGTGTGTACTCATCATGTAAAGACGGTTTTTTACTGCCTGCTCTCTAGATCTTCTATTAACCAACGGCAAGAACGACTCTTAGAGCAAAGGTCGGGAAATCATGGCTCAAGAGCTAAATGTACCTCTATTGCAAGTTGCATCCGGCTCGCATAAAAAATTTTCATTATAAAGATTGTATTTTAGCCTCACCAGGTATACATATTAAATAAATATAAAAAATATATTTTTAAAAAAGCCTGCCGTGGCTGGCGTTGACCCTATTTCCGTGGTCACAAATCAAAGAACGTGGGACGTGGTGGTCGAGAGTGACACTCGTTCGTTAAAAAACAAAAGCATTACAATCTGTTTCCAATTATATTGTTATAAGAGCAATCAAATCGTAGCATATTATGTGTTTTTCGTTTGTCTGCAAATCGACGAGTACCACTCCAGTCATTCGAGGAATGCTGGGACTGGTTATGCCTATTCATCGTAGATGTCTGATGAGGCCGATCCTGGCATGGAAGGTTCGGGAACAGAAGGGACAATGGAAGAGTGGGATGTCTCCGGGAGGATTTGCAGCATGGGACTTTCCAGCTTGACTCTCCTTATCTGCGGCGGCTATCCTGTTTGTCTTGCATGTCTTGGCACCTTCGCGGATGGATTGGCGCCTGGTTGACCTGTCAAATGCAGCTCCCTGCAACGTGTCTTGGTTGATTGCACACGCTTTCTGTGAGGATTTAAAGGTGTCTTTAAAGCGTTTAATTTCACCACAATTTGACCACTGGCCATGCTGGAGCTAGCAATAGAAGAGTCTCTTTTGCAGTCTTTCGTCTGGCATTCTGACTACGTGTCCTGCCCAGCGAAGCTTGGATGGCATTGAAATAAATAAATAAATGCGAAACTAGGATGGAATATCCGTGTCAATGAAGTTATTAAAAAATCAAAGAAACCTTAGATTTTATCAAAAGAAACTTTTTAAAATGTAAGGAATATATAAAACTAATATGCTACCTCACCCTGGTGAGATCTATATTAGTATATGTATCTTCTGTATGGGACCCATCTACCAAAGAAAATATTGATAAACAAGAACACATTCAAAAAGAGCTGCCAGATTCATTACTGGAGAATATTCAAAACTTACAAGAGTAACATCATTAGTAAAATCATTAAACCTTGAAATACTATGGAATAGAAGAAACAACAGTAAATTATTAATTACACATAAAGCAATTAACTCAAATTTAGAAATACAACACAAAGATAAATTAAAGTTAATACAACCCTCAGATAGAAATAAGGATAAAAACACATTTCTTATCCCGTATGCAAGAACAAACACATACAAGTTTTCTTTCCGTCCGATTTCGGGCGTGGCTGGGCTGCCTGAAGAAACCACGAAAGCCAACACTTTAACATCATTTGAAATTTTGATAAGATTACAGTACTTAACACAAACCAAAGATATATGTAGGACGCAATTATCTTCTGTTCAGAAGGAGCGACTGTAATATATAAGATAATGTTAACTAACAAACATGCGTACTAAATAAATAACTAGTAACTATTTATATACAAAGTATAATTAAATATATATTGACAGCATGGCAGTAGCACATGTTTAAGTTACTTTTTTTAAAAAGTGGTTCATGAATCTCAAAAGAATGAGAGCCACTGATATAAAGCATTCACACATGCCATGTACTTCTCGTGACCTTTTTAGCGCATTTTCGAGATGTCAAAATCGCGATTGCACCCGTTTTGTCCGTCTGTCATCACCCTGATCACAGGATCCATAAGTCCTAGACCCATGATGTATATATGTTTTTTGTATGTCCTGACCTGCCATTGATGCATCAACACTCAGTTACTCGATCCGTTTAAAAAACCCGTTAAAACTACCAAAAAATATTTCGAATCGAGAGGTAACACTAACTCAGGGAACGGCCGCCATTGCCGGAAGTCGAATGCACAATTCTCCATGCATTGAAGAGTGGTGTGAAAGGGTGCAAAATAATTAGTTTTTTTTTTTTAGTTGACGTCAATAGAATATGTGTACAAGTTTAGAGAGTTTTACGTCATCATTTGTGGTGACTTGTAGTTGGATTAAAGAGAAAATAATTTATTTTTTTTAATGTAAAGAAATGACTTTTAAATAAAAAAAATGTCAGGTATATTCATAACACAAGAAAATTCATAAAAATATGTCTAAAATCTAAACACAATTACTGATAACTACATAATTCTGATATCTAACATAAGTACTGATACATAATACGAAAATGCGCTAACACGTCCTGAGTTCCAATAGGTACCAGGCTTAACATGATTTTTTTTACGTTTGTATCCTATTGGCCCAAAGGTGGGCTACGCCTAGGTTAGTTCCAGTAGCAGAGGAACGCGAAATTTCAACAACTTGAGACCACTATCACTTGGGCCTCAAGCTGTGTGTTTATCTGGTGTTTAAAAAATGATTAATTACGCGGACATTAATAATTATTTGTTATCATTTCTAAAATAAATAATCTTGTATGACTGTTCTTTGAATAGAATAGTTATGAGTGTAACTAAAGTCTGAATGTTTTTGACCGCAAAAAACAAAGAATGTAATGTGTACTGTGTTCCATAATCGTCACGCGGTGCATTCACCAAATTTCCAATGAATTACCGAAGAGATATAACTTTCTTAAACAAATATGTCTATATTTTCCATTTCATTGCGTGTCTCGCGTACCGATGATCACGGTTTTTAAGGCAATGATTTGTTCCCTGGGCCTAAGAAGTCCCTAAGTCCACCCACCTCCATAAGTGTACCTAACATAAGGTAGGGAGATAAGGGCGGTTTGGTAATGCGTGAAAGACTCATAGCCGTGGCCTGTGAACGCTCCATCCCATGCCCAGAGACCGGAATGGTTTGTGGGCGTAATAAATTTCTGTATAGAAAGAGCGTTTGTATACATAAGGTAAAACAATTTTTAATTAATCATTTTTTTTAAATTTTACCCCTACATTTATTAAAACTGTTAACCATTTAATTTTTCAATTAAAATTAATAGTTTATATTTAATTTTACTACACGTTTCACACGAATGGCGGTTCAGTGACAGTCCCTTTATACCTGGTCTGCGAAAATTAACGATTAATTATTTGTTTTATAGGTAAAAATTAATAAATTAAAATTAACTTGATCGATTAAAATTCCCTTCAAAATAAAGAATGCATTTCTAATTTTTTCCCAATTAATTATTTATTTTTACTTACATATATTAAACCAATATTATATTATATACTAATAAAAGCGAAAGCCCTGACTCACCCACTCGATCACTCAATGTTTCATCACTAATTCTCCAACTTCCCGTGTAGGTAGAAGCATGAAACCATGGGAAGTTGTGGGGCACCCTCTCAATACGAAAATTTGCGATAAAGAATTTTTTAAATGTCGCTCTTGTTGGGCCGAGGGCCCAAAAACTTTTTTCTTTATTTATATGACTAATATAAAATTTGAACATCAACAATTCTCCTAGTTCCCGTGTAGATAGAAGCAGGAAACTTTCAAACTATTTTAAAGCACACGCTCCCGACGAAATTGGGCATAAAAGAATGTTAAAATTCCCTCTCATAAAGGGGTTGGGGGCCAACAATATGAGCTATATAAAAATTGAGAATCACTGTTTCACCTATTTCCCATATGGGTAGAGTTATGAAACTTTGGACATTATTTAAGTACACAATCTTGACGAAAATTATTCCAAAAAAGCTAAAATATCCTTTCTTGGGGGGGGGGGGGGGTCCCAATAATACATTTTTCTTATTTAAAAAAAATACTCATCTCTAATTCTCCGATTTCCCGTGTAGATAGAAGCGTACAACTTTGGGAAGTTGTTGGGTACACTCTTTCGACAAAAATTGGTGAAAAAGAATTTTGCTAATCTCACTCATGGGGGCCGGGCCCAAAAAACTTTTTTTCCCCTAATATTTGCTATATACAAATTGAAGATCAATAATTCATCTATTTCCAGTGTAGATAGATGTATGCTACTTTGAAAATGTTTTGAGTACATGCTTCCGACGAAAACTGGCAAAAGAAAATGTTAAATTTCAAACTCATTGGGGCCGGGGCCCCAAAAACGTTTTTTTATCCTTCTATGAGAAGCATAAAAATTGAAAATCAACAATTCTCCTATTTCCCGTATTGATAGAAGCATGAAACTTTGTGAAGTTTTTGTGTACCCTCTTACAAAGAAAATTCCCTAGGAAGAATTTTAAAATTCACTCTCATGGGGCCCGGGCCACCAAAATCGTATTTTTACCAAAATGAGCATGAAATTTGGAAATGTTTTGAGTGCATGCTTCCGACGATAATTGGTTAAAGAGAATCTTAAAATTCCCACTCATAAAGGCGGGGCCCGAAAAACGTTTTTTTTTCTTTATATGAGCTAGATAAAAATTGAAAGTCATTAATTATCCTATTTTCCGTTTTGGTAGAAGCCTGAAACTTTGGAATTTTTTTAGTACAAGCTCCCGATGAAACTTACAAAATTGAATGTTAAAATTCACTCTCATGGAGGGCGGAGGGCCCACATACAGTTTTCCTTATAGTAAAAAAAATACTCATAACCTATTCTCCGATAATCCTTGTAGGTGGGAGCATGAAACTTTGGGAAGTTGTTGAGTATCCTCTCACGACAAATAGTGGTGAAAATTTAAAATTCCTAATTATGTGGGCCGGGGTCCAAAAACAATTTTGCCTTATATGTAAAAATCGAAAATTCACTATGTGCCTTTTTGCCTCGTATGTAGAACTTTAAACATCAGGAAGTTGTTGAGTACACTTCCGCAAATGTAAAAGGTGACAAAAAAAATTAAATTTTCACGTACTGTATGCCAGTGGCCCTATGTAGTTTTTCCATCAAATGAACTTTAAAAACTGAAAATTACTGCTTCTCCCATTTATTGTTTAGGTAAATGTATAAAGCTTTTTTAGTTATTTAGTAACACCCCGCGATGGTAACAACGAAAATAATTATATAAATTTTTAAAAATTTCATGGTTGGTTTTGGAGCCCAAAACCTATTTTTCCCCTAAAATGGGCTATACAAAACTAGATCAACACTAATTCTCCAAGTTTCCGTGTAGGTAGAAGCTTGAAACTTTGGGCAGTTGTTGAGTACCCTCCCGCGATGGTAAGAGGCAAAAAATATTAAATCCTTTCTCACTAGGGGGACGATTCCCTAAATATAGGTTTTCCCCATAATGAGCTGTATAAAAAAGACGCATCTTTCAATAACTAAAATCCTAATTTACTGCAGCAAAGCACGGGTATGTTGCTAGTTATTTATTATAATGTACATGCTTTAACAAAAAGGTTTTTCTTCCTAATTCTTGCCTAGCAGAACGGATTTCCTGTTACGTTAAAAATTTTGGGAGCCATGGAATTACTGTGACGTTACTGATTGCGCGAAATATTAAACCGAAATTTAAAATTGCTTTGTATAATCCGTAGTAAAATATATATTTAATTGAAAATAAGCGACTCATTTTTTTGATATGAATCAAGCTATTTTTTTGTTAATCAGTATTAGACAAAACATATATTTACGAGCCGACCCGCGTCGTAGCCTACGCCGCTGAAAATGCATTGACGGGTGTCATTTTATGAAAATGATTATTGAGGAGTGTGTGTGTGTGACTATTTTTCTGTCACTGAGCACAACAGAGAGCAAGAAGTAATAATGCCAATGTCGAGAAACTAAGCTTGTAGTCGTTTTAAGAAGTTATGTTCTAAAAGAAAGTAGGAAATGAATAGGCTCAAACACACTGTTAAAAAATTGAAAAATTAATGTGTATTATATTAAATACTTTAGTTTTGGGCATTTTTAAAAATGCATTTTAAGAGGGCGCAAACGTGAAGGAAACAATATAATGGGAAAAGTGATTATGAGTTTTAGGGAAAAAATCATAACTTTTGAACCACTTAGGCTAAAAAGATCATTTTTATGTTTTTGTTAATCATCAAACAATTCCAATACAGCTGTATTACTTTTATATTTTAAAATTTAATTTGAAATTTTCATCTTAGTGCCTAAACTTTAATGTTTTATCTTACTTTTATTGCTAACTATGTTTTAAAAATAGCTCAACAAAAAAAAAATCAATTGCCTGTTTTTATTACTTACCTTGAAATTTTCAGTTTAATGGCGTCATGGCCTACATGTCTATTTTTAGCTTTAACAAAATTATAGATTAATTAATCGGTAATTTTTTCAAAAGTGAACGATTAAATTTAAATTAATCGATAAAAGCCCTAAAGCGGTGGTCGAGTAGTAGCGCACTCGACTTTCGATATATAAATTCTCTCTTTTCTCGCCAGCTCATTGGTCTCAGGGGTGTGAGGGTTATTGGTCAGTTTACTTTGTGTCCGGCATGGTTGAACCATGAGGAGAATTATGCGAATTATCTTACAAGAAAAAGTGTGTGTGTGTATTTATATATATATATATATATATATATATATATATATATGTGTGTGTGTGTATAGTCATGTGTTCTATAGAATGCCTAGACATTGTGTCTTATGGCTCCGGGAAAAATATGAAATGATTCTATTTCATAAATTGACCTCCCGCAAAGTATATATTTGGCCCACCCCCCACCATTTTCCCAGCAACGATGTTTGCCGTGGAGCTTTTGTAGATTTTTAAGATGGCGATCGAAGCCCGTGAGTGTTAAAAGTTATCGCAAGACGGTATTTTGCCGCAATGAGGTTCCACTACCAAATCGCAGACAATATTGCCAAAATTCTCCTCATGACTTCACATCATCCGACTGAGATTCCACCCTTTTTCTCATTAATTTTTTCCTGGGATTGCAGCTTGACCATGTCGTAAGAGAATGTAGTACTTGGAAAGGAATCCGGCAATGTATACATGCAACAACGTTTCTACAATTAGTTATCTAAAGTAAAAGCCAATGCTGCTAAAAATGCGTTGTTTTTAAAAATCGAAACTCACACCAATTGTTTGTGGAAGATGTGAAACTTTTTAAGACCTTCTTTAAGCAGGAACCATGGGACTAAGCGCTGTTTAAAAACTATGATGTCTTGTTTGCGGAAAATAAGATGCCATCAACCTACACTGTTAAAGAGGCGTTAGTGTCATTTTGGTTTATGTCGTGAACTCCAATTTATTTGAAGTTCTTCATAAAGCCGATTATGCCATTTTAGTCGTGGGAGAGGATGGTTCTCTTGATGAGGGAAATATGACGCTTACTAATGAAAGCCAAAACTGATACCATTAAAATGCGGTTTAGGAACTTAGCAAGATTGAGAAACCAGTAAAGTATAAAAACAACATAGCAATTGATGTGAAGCTAAGAGAAAGATGGAAGAGTTTTTAAACAGGTCAGGACCAAAGAATCCACTAGATATCCAACCAGCTGATAATGACCTGCTAATTGATGGCACTAGTCTCACCAAAGAAGAGATTAGCTGTGCCATTAAACAACTCAGAAATAGAAAGGTTGCCGGTCCTGGTGGCATCCCAGCAGAGGCACTAAATGCGGTCTTAGAAACCTGTGTGGAAAGCTACACAAACAGATTATGAAGATATGGGAAGAGGAGCAAGTTCTATCCGATTAGAAAGAGCGATAGCTTATTAAGATCCTAAAGCACGATGATTTAAGCTCCTGCTCGAACTATAGAACGATCACACTGCTGTCCTCTCCAGGAAAGGTTTTCAACCGCCTACTAATGAACAGAAGGAAATACGCTATAGGCCATCTTCTGCGGGACCAACAAGCTGATTTCCGCACTAACAGATCTTTCGCTGACCAGAATGAGACACTTCGCATCAATTAAGAGCAGTCAACAGACTGGAAATCACTTCTCTGTGTCAACTTTGTTTGACTAGGAAAAAGCCTTCCACAAGTGTGGACAGGCAGACTCTGGAAATTGCTAAGGCCTTATGGGGTGCCCCAGAAGATAACGGAAGATTACTGATATAACCATAAACATGTATTAAGAGATAAACTGCCGAGTAGTCAAGAGTCAGTATATGACAGAAGCTTTTTTAGTTGAAGACTGTTGTGAGTCAAGGTTGCTTGCTATTACTATTCCTATTTATGTTAGTCAATGACTGAGTTATGAAAATATTTACAAAGAGAAAAGGAATGACATCAAATGGAACTTGTGGGATCAACTTGATGATCTTGACTTTGCTGATATTGAAGCCACTTCTGCTAGCATAGGTCTAAACATACACAAAGGGAAGAGTAAAATCCTCAACATTAATGCCCCCCAGGACATCAACCATCATGCGTGAAGGAGAAGCCTTTGAGGAACTGGACAGTTTTGTTCTTGGCAGCGTTGTAGATAAGGAAGTTGGTACAGATGCCACGTCAGGATAATGATCTAAAAAACACGAGCAGCCTTCCAGCAACTCACGAATGTTTGGTCTCCTACAACTTAGACAGCAAGTTAAAAGCAAGGATTTTTAACGCTTTATTGAAACCTGGACTTCTTTATAGAGCCGATACATGGAGAACCTCGCCCGGAAACCTGTCCATAATCCAGTCCTTTATCAACAATCATGTAAAAAGGATTCTCATAATTCACTGGCCGAACATAATGAGCAAGCAGGAACTGTGGCAGCTGACAAAAAAGAAGACTATTGAGGAAAAAATTCTTCGAAAGCTTTAGAGGTGGATCTGTCATCGGTGCCCAAATTTGAGTTAATTAAAAATGTGTCTCAATTTTGGATACTATGTAAATGGATTTTGACAAAACTTTTAATATAAAAACATTATGGCCTATATTAAAATAAGGCATTAAAATTTAATTTTGCATTTCTTTTGAGGAGCGGGCCCCTGTTCTCAATTTTGTATAGGTTTTAAGAATTTTACCATGCGATTGCACACAATTTGTTTTCCAAATATTGATAAAAAAATATATTTATAATGATCCAGATTGAAAAAAAAAGTTGTTTTGAGCTTCATAACTTACACCAATATAGTCCTGGAGCACTTGTTTTAGCTTTTTAAAATCCATTTAAATAGTATTTTATTCACCCAGCAGCCCTTAAACTTTAAGAAGTACGCTCCAAAGAAGATTTCTGATATTTAAACCTTTTAAAACACCACTTATTAGGGGTCGGGGGCTCGTAATGCCATTTAAAAAGCATGAGTTATATCAAATGTATTTTAAACAGTGGCTACCTTCAGTGGCGTAGCTATGAGAAGGGGTGTTATTGCGCATTAATGGAGGGGGCTGAGCGGGCTAAAGCCAAGGGCCTCCGACGGTCCGGGGGCCTCCAAATTTTATAAACTTTATAATAAAACTATACAAATGTTTGCACGAACCCTTGGGAATATAATAAATTCAATAAATTTATAAATATTGTCGGCGACCTTGAGATGGGTCTGGCGGGCGGCCTTTGAGAATCTGGCATGTCTGGCAGGTTTGGTCCTGGCGACCAGAGTGCAAATATGACTGGCGGATGTTACCTGTAATTAAGACCTGGTAGACGGGATAGGACGTGTTGGACCATACGTCTAGCCCAGGTGTCAGTGCGAACGCCTTGGGCGATGAGAGGAGCCAATGGGGGATTGGCGATGAGATTAGTGATCAGTATTACATAACGTAAAACCCATCTACCCCCGTCTTATAAACGCGAGAACAACCAAGTTTTTAAAAAATAATATTATGTATTCAACTAATTGCGATTCAGATTAAATAATCGATAAAATTTGATTTAATTGACTCACTTAGAGAACATAGTATAAAATATAATTTATATTTTTATAATTTCTCAGTTTAGACAAGTACCGCTGGCCGTGAGGACAGAGCACAGGCATATTATGCTACTGGTGTCGGGTTCGATTCCCAGCATTAGAAAAACAAGTTTTTCTTTTCACACTCAATTGTAACATATCGCAAACACTTCAAACAGTTATTTCTTCGTGTTCGTTTATTTTATTTTTCATTATTAATATTTAGTTACAGTCCTATATTAGCTGTTAACAATCATTTTTGTTAAGGGATTAAGATTACAAAAAACATTTTACAAAAAGAATAGCATTTTTTTTTAATTTACAAAGAAAAACAACTAAACATAAATGTTTAATTAACAATAATTCATATACTTATGTTTCTATGAGTGTGTAAATTATTTAGCTTTTCGATAATGCCACTTTTAACACTTCGCTAAGATAATTAAAAATATAGTAACTTTTTCGAATCATCATCATTGTAACTCATTCAACTCTGACGTACGCAAATGGTTTTTTAAAAATACTTACAAGAGATCAAAATTAATGTTAACCTTATGGAAAACCAAAAAGCGTATAAAGATATTTTAAGGCTTTCCCTTATAAGTGCAATAAGTAATCACGTCCCTAGATTTTTTCAAAATAATAAGTCACATTTGAAAGACTATACATTTTATAGATAAGACAAGACAACACATTGAAAAATAAATAATTCACAAATGAAACGTTTTGTTTGTAATTTGTCAATTATTACAAACTAGCAGACCCATCGTGCGTTGCAACGTCTTAGTAATGATGAATAAATTGATTAAACAAATCAAAAGTGTTTTAAAAATAATTATAGCAGAAACATACCTGTGCAAAAAATCCAATTTTCATAGCTAACTATATAAATAAATTAATAATTTTTTTAAAAAAATCTTTTTAAAAAATTAAAAAGCATATTAGGGGCGCCCGCGTCGAAATTGTTGCCATTATTGCCATTCTCGTAGACTGAACTTATATTTATCAATTTCAAGTATAATTGATTTGAAAAAAATATTTTTAAAACTTTTGGGACCCCTTGCCCTTATAATATGAACATTAGAGATTTAGTAATTAAATATACTCTTTAGTTGTATGTGCTAAGTTTGGCAAGATCCAATAATTTTCTCAGTCATTTACGCTTACATAATTTTAATACAGCTAATTTTAAAAAAGACATCTAGGGACCCATTTGGTACAAGTTGTTTATTTATAAAAACCCTGTTCATTTTAATATAGTTTCACCATGGATATATTACTCAAGATCATAAAAAATTGAATTGGAAAATCATCTTAAACAAATACGAAATAACAAACTTAGGGCACCTGGCCCCGAAGGAATAGAAATTAGAGGTTCAGTCCCCTATAACATTTTAATATGGGCTACCAAGTTTTTGTATACTAATGCTGGTTAAGATTCATTTATTTGCTCAGTATCTAGTGCATAAACTTTTTGTGTATATAACTCTTATAAGAAAAAAAATGATATAATTGGCCCCTTGTCCATTCAGTGCAAGATATAAAAATGAAAACACCTGTTCATTTCAATCTACATAATATTGGATATATTCGTACATAGATTCATAGATAAATACATACTTTGATTTTTACATATATGAATTTTGCCAAGATTTATTAATTTTCTCAGTGACTTACGCTTACACTAATTATTATAAAAATAATAAAAGGAAAAAACTACAATTTAATTTGTGATCCCTGGGCTCATTCTGTGTAAGGCGTTTATTTTTTTAAAATATATTTATTTTATTTCAGTTTCATCATGGATATATTCCTCTAGAACGTTAAAAATTGAATGTGGAAAATATCTTAAACATATGCCAAAAGGACATTTGGGGCTCGGCCCCAAAGTTATGGTCATTAGGAGTTCTGTGTCCTATAATATTTTAATATTCATATCACATTTGTATATACAAAGTTTAGTTAAGATTCATCAATTTACACAGTAGCTAACAATTAAAATAATTTTTATATAGAGTATACTAACAAAAATGAAATTAAGGGCTCCCAGACAAAATCGCTGCAAGAAATTAAATTTAATGTCATTATTATTTCAATACTAGATTGTGCCAGGGCGCCGTGGCGCCTGCGGCGCCCCCTTTTTTTGGGCGCCTACGGCGCCAACCTTTTTTTAAAGACCAATTAACTTATCCTTTTTTGATAAATACGAATCATTAAACTTTATGAAATGTATGCAAAGTATTTAATAATAATAGGGGTTGTATTTTGCGCACCGATGCACACCAAACAATGACGTCATCATATTAAATATTTTTACAGCGCTCATCAACACACAGATTTTTCAACTAAACTAACTGCTGTAGACTGGCTTACATCGCTGCTCAGCGTTACAGATCCAGTGACTTGGACTATTATATTATGTTTAAATCATAGTAGATACTTTTTTCATTATCTTTCAAGGTAGTGTAATATTATAAAGGAAATTAAGTCTTAAAAGCTTACAAAAATAAATCTTTTGGGCCAACGGACCAAAAGGAATAGACATTAGGATTTCAAAACCATATGGTATTTTAATGTAAGCTATAATGTATGTATGCACTAATTTTGGTCAAGATCCATTAATTTTCCAAGTATACGATGCTTGAACTAATTTTTATATAGCTCGAGTAAGGAAAAAAGCATTCTGTCACCGGTCCCAAATAAAGGTCAATGTTGACAAATGTTTTCTCAAAAACAATCCCGAAGCATAGTCAACAATTTTATTAAGTATCATCGTGTTGTGGTGAATAATTAAGGCAACTAAAACGGACAAAACACATACATAAAAACTTTAATTTATAGATATATAGATAGACTAGCAATTTGCCTGCGCTTTGCTGCGGGAAGATGGAGTATTAGTGATAAGTGAATGAGTGCATAAAAAACTATATTTGGTCCCCTGGCGCCCAGCAAAGGATATTTTAAATATTTTTTCACCTGCTGCTATCGTGGAAGTGTATTTAAAAAAACACTCAACGTTTTTATGCGTTTACCTATTTAGGAAATATGAAAAATGGTGCTTTTCATTTTGTATATTGCATATAGCATATATTTGGATAAAACACGCTTTTGAGGCCCCGGCCCAAATGAGAGTGAATCTTAAAATTATAATACGCCAATTTTCGTCGTGAGAGAGAACCCAACAACTTCCAAAAGTTTTATTTTTTACCTACACGATGAATTGTGTAATTTGTGATGAGTCGGTTTTTAATATAAGAAAAGGCTATATTTGGGCCCCCGACCCTCAATGAATGGGAATTTACAGTTCTCTTTCACCAACTTTCATCGGGAGATTGTATTAAACAACTTCCCAAAGTTTCATGCTTCTACCTACATGGGGAAAGGGAGAATTATTGATGTTCAGTTTTTATATAGTTTCATNNGTACTTAACAATTACCCAAAGTTTCATGCTCCTAACTACATGGACTATTGGAGAGTTAGTGATAATTCAGTTTTTAATATAAGAAAAATGTATTTGGACCCCCGGTCCCCAATTAGAGTGAATTTTAACATTCTTTTTGCCAATTTTCGTCGGGAGCTTGTACTCTGAATATTTAAAAAATTTCATTCTTCTACCTATATGGGAAATAGGAGAATTATTGATTTTCAATTCTTATATAGCTCATATTATGAAAAAAACAACGTTTTTGGGGTCCCAGCCCCCATTAGTTTGGAAATTTAACTTTCTCTTTTGCCAATTATCATGGGAAGCAAGTAATCAAAAAATTTACAAAATTCATGCTTGTACCAATATGGGAAATAGGAGAATTAATATTTTGAATTTGTAAATAGCTCATATAAGGGGGAAAAACTTTTTGGGCGCCCCATAATTTTTGGCCCCCGTACCCCATTTAGTGGGATTTAAACATTCCCTTTCGCAAATTATTATTGGCAGATTGTACTCAACAGCTTTCAAAATTTCATGCTTCTACTTAAATGGAGTATGGGAGAATTGGTGATTTTAAGTTTTTAAATTTGGGCCCCCGGCACCCCAGTAAGAGATATTGTAAATATTATTTCACCTGCTAGCATCGTAAAAGTGTATTTATCAACTCTTTAACGTTGCATGAGTCTAATTATTCGGGAAATAGTAGAATTGTTGATTTTTAATTTTTATATAGCCCATATAATGAAAAAAAATTTGGGGGCCGCAGCCCCCATAAGTGCGAATTTTAACATTCTCTTTTGCCAATTATCGTCGGAAGCATATACTCAACGAATTTCCAAAGTTTCATGCTTCTACCTAGACGGGAAATATAAGAATTATTGATTTTTAATTAGTATTTAGCTTATATAAGAAAAAAACGTTTTTGGGGCCCCGGCCCCCATGAGTGTGAACTTCAAATTTCTTTTTCACAACTTTTGTTGTGAGAGGGTACCCAAAAACTTCCCAAAATTTCATGCTTCTACCTACACGGAAAAATTAGTGATTTTCAATTTTTATATAGCTCATATAAAGGAAACAAGTTTTTGGGGCCCTGGCCCCACATGAATAAGATTTGTACAATTATTTTTTGCCAATTTTCATTCTGAGAGGGTACCCAACAACTTCCCAAAGTTTCATGCTTCTACCTGTACCGGAAATAGGAGAATTAGTGATTTTCTATTTTTATATAGTTCATATAAGGAAAAAACATTTTTGGGGCAATCGGCCCCCATGAGTTGCAAATTAACCTTTTCCCCTCCAATTATAGTCGGGAGCACGTACTTTAAAAATTTCCAAAATTTCATGCTTCTACCTAAGCAGGAAATAGGAAAATTGATGATTTTCAATTTTTATAGAGTTCAAATAAGGAAAAAACAATTTTGGGCCCCCAGCATTACATGTGCGAGATTTTTAAAATTCTCTTTCGCCAATTTTCGTCGTAAGAGGGTACCCAACAACTTCCCTAAGTTTCATGCTTGTACCTACACGGGAAGTTGGAGAAAATAGTGATGAATCAGTGAGTCAGTGAGTGGGGGCTTTCCCTTTTATTAGTATAGATAGATAGATGGATGGATGGATGGATGGATGGATGGATGGATGGATGGATGGATGGATGGATGGATGGATGGATGGATGGATTGATGGATGGGTGGATGGACGGAGAGACGGAGAGACGGACAGACAGACAGACAGACAGACAGACAGACAGACAGACAGACAGACAGACAGACAGACAGACAGACAGNGGTGGGTGGGTAGGTAGGTAGGTAGGTAGGTAAGTAGGTAGGTAGGTAGGTAATTAGGTAGGTAGGTAGGTAGGTAGGTAGGTCGGTAGGTAGGTAGGTAGGTAGGTAGGTAGGTAGGTAGGTAGGTAGGTAGGTAGGTAGGTAGGTAGTTAGGTAGGTAGGTAGGTAGATAGATAGATTGCCTAGTGGTAAGGAAAAAAAGTAATATATATTATTACAAAAAATGATACAATCAAGTGAAATCATTAAATTAAATTTAGGCAAGATCAGGCAACAAAGTTCCCAAACACAGGATCTTAAGTATACTAAACATATACGCTCCCTAAGGTTGACAAAATAGATAAAATAGTTAGACATTTTGAGTTTAAAGTATTCGACCTATTAAGATTTCCTATTGCCTGAATTGGGATAGTTTCTGAAATTAATACTAATATATTCCATTGACTTGGATTGTCTCTCATAGTTCTAGCATGAGCAAATGAATTTGTCGAATTCAGTTCTGTTTGTACTATAGAGCATCTGTCCGTCTACGAAAGACGATATATTTATATTTAATATTTGCAGCTCTTTTTGTGATTGATGAGACCAATCTTTGAGTGGCAGTCTCTTATCCATTTTACACACACGAATGTAGTCGGGCAGTGTTGCTTGGCCTTTCTCCTCGCTTTTTTTTTCCAACTGCTACTTCCCTAGATTGCTCCTCTGCTCTAAGTGATCCTCATTTCCCTAGAGCCCCCATGTGGTCCTATCTTAAGCCAGGTTTTTTAAATTTGGTATATCAATGTTGGCTACTTTCATGTCTCTCCTTCATATGTTCCTATATCTCAGACGTGGCCGACCAACTGACCGTTTCCCTGTTGTCAGCTTGCTGTACAGCACATCTCTGGCTATGCGACCAGTTTGCATTCTCTTGACGTGTCCAATCCATCGGAGGCGTCTTTGGCTTAATATGGCTGGAATGCTGCTCATGCTTGCTTGAGACAGGACCTCTGTGTTGGGGACTTTGTTTTGCCATTTGATGTTAAGGATGCAGCACAACCATCTGAGGTGGAAGCTATGGAGCCTTCTTTCATGATTGGTATAAGTGGTCCATGACTCGCACCTATAGAGGAGCGTGCTCAGTACGCAGGCCTGGTATACCTGCAGCTTAGGCCTTAATGTGAGCTTGACATTGGAGCAGACTCTTTTTTACAGTCTAGCAATAACAGTTGCTGCCTTCCCTATCATACCAGTGAGAAGGTGCTTGAGATGTTTGATCCCATATTTGTAAAAATGTCAAAAACACCCAGGTTGCAGTCGTCTATAGTGATAGTTGGGAAGGGGGCAGAATCCTGTGCCATAATTTTGATTTTCTTTATGATAATGGTCAGGCCAAAATCTTTGCAGGCGTCGGAGAAGCAGGATACAAGATTCTACAGTCATCTGCTGTGTGAGAAATTAATGCATCATCGTCAGCAAATAAGTGCTCACGCAGCAAACCTTCTTTATTTTGGACTTTGCTCTAAGTCGGGCAATATTAAATAATGTCCCATCAAATCTTTTTGTATGTATATCCCCGCGCAGTTATTCTTGAAGGCATACTGGAGTAAGATAAAGAAGAATATCACAAACAGGGTTGGAGCCAGCACACAGCCTTGCTTTACTCCACTACTTACTGGGAAAGCTTAAGATGTGGCACCGTTATAACACACTGTACCCTGCATGTTTTCGTGGAATTGCTTGATAATGTTCAACAGATGTGTAAGGCAGCCGATTTTTACTAAAATCTGCAAAAGGTCGCTTCTGCAGACAAGATCTAAAGTTTTAGTTAGGTCGTTGCTGTTGAGAAGGGGTGACCTCTATGTGGTTCAACAGACGAGTAAGGTGGTGGAGCAGACTGAAACAGACAAACCCCCGGTTGGACAGCAGAAGGCCGTTGTTAGGTGTTAGGAGCTAGTTATATATAATTACAGTCGTTGTACGGATGCCAAGCCGATGATGAAAACCAAAGTATCCGTTGAGCGTCGGGTTACTCCGAAGCGAACGTTTCACCCTCAACTATCTAGCAACGTTATTGAGCGGTGCCGGTTTAGAGCCAGGAGCCCCAATGCGGAATAGCAAAAGGTACCGCTAAGAAACGCTTTTGGGCGCCAGCTCTGAGGAAACCTTCCGGTGGGGGTTGAACCCTAGGTAGGTCAGTGATGATCCCCCGCTTTGCTGCGATCCTAATCATTGAGACTCGTAAGCTTTGCCGGGGTGGCGCCAAAGTGATACTATGTTGGAAATTCACACTTAGGGAGGCACACTTAGTGGGAGGCGTTTTCGATCTAGTGTCCTGGACGCCCAGGCGGCCTCTTGTAGCAGCGACCTTTCCAAGGGGGAGGGTGCTTCTCAATCTTTACGTCCCTTAGGGGACCAGAGGGCTGAGAGGTTTTTTTTCCGGGAAGCCTAATGAAGAGCGCAGGCTCGGGACTGCTGATTTTCTTCCACATGTAGGATTTTTAGTTAGGTCGATGAACGCGACGTATAGAGGCATATGTTGCTCCCTGCATTTCTCCTGCAGTTGGCACAGAGAGATCATGTCTTTAGTTGATCTTACAGCTCGAAAGCCGCACTGCGATTATGGGAGTACACGGGGATGCTAGGGTCTGCAGACGTGTTAAAGCAACTCGGGCGAAGGTCTTTCCAACTATACTTATTGCAGTCACTCTTGTCTCCTTTATTCTTATGCAGTGTAACGATTTTGGCATCTTTAAATTGCTGTGATATATTTCCCTGTCCCAGCACAGAGTGAGGAGGTCATGCAAAGGCTGTAAAAATACTTCCTTTCCACATTTGAGAGCTTCTGGTGGAATTCCATCATTGCCAGGGACTTTCTACAGGCTAGAAAATCAATGGCTTTACTTAGCTCATCTATGGTGGGTAGAGCATCAAGCTCTTCCATGATCGGCAGGTCCGGGATATCGTATAGGCTAACAGAGCTTTTGTTTTTTCAGTAGTGACAGGCTTCATTTTCTCACAGTGAGCCTCAAACCAATCTGTTTGTTCTACTAAATATGTTAAAGTTAATTCTTAGCTATCACAAACAGTCTCTTGATGTAGTACTCATTGGTCTTCAAATAATTGTTTATACAGTTCATAGTCTACAGTCTTTATAACTACCCAGCTGTGTCGTGTTGATTGTTTACATCCAGTTCCAGGAAAAACGATGACTTATGAGTAGTTTTGGCCTCAGCGCACTTCCGGATGACGTAAAATTGAGTTGTGTAGGAATTCCAGACCAGTTGAAACGGTAGATTAAGGACTGGAGCGAAGCAAATCGACGTGACGTCACAACACCAATGGTTGCTGCATGCCTCGATCTAAGCACGGTGTAGACTGCCTGTAACACAGATTAAACAGTTGTCAGTGTTGCGAAGCCCAAGTGCCAGATCTTCCCAGGCAGGAGTAAAAAAATTCCAAAATTGAGTTAAATATTCCCACATGCATTAAAAACTTGTGAAAAAAACCCTAAAAAGTGGCATCTTCAATTAAATTTTTTCGCATCTATATAATAATGCGCCTAAGCACATTTCCGTCCGTCAGTGTGTGTGTGTGTGTGTGTGTGTGTGTGTGAAGCCCCTATACCACGCAACTCTTGCTAACTTTTTTTTAAAATTGAAAATATAGACGAAAAATCATAATGATTTTGGGTTTGAGATTAACAGAGGGTGTGGTTTTGCGCGCCGTAAAAAAAAACAATTAAGTGGCGTCATGAAGCTTTTATTANATTTATTTATTTGATGTTACTTTTTATCTTGATTATAATCCGAGTGTGTGAATATGCATGTGTGCGAGTGTGTTTATGTGTAAGTGCGTCTGTGTGTGCGTGTGACTGTGTGTTTGCATTAGTTGTGAAATAACGATTTAATTCATAGATTGCTAAAAGTAAAATTAAATATTGAAAAGACGTTAACACTTAATGGTTTATGTATAGTTAAAATTTTGCACTGGATTATGAAAAATCCCGTCAATTTTATGAACACAAGTCTCTGCCGATGCGATCTTTGTGGGTGCTTGAATAAAAGATAACGGGAAGTCATTGAATGTGACTTAAAAAACTGTTAATGAGAAGATCAATCTCCAATCATTTTTTCAGAGATGGTTTCACTTTATTTAAAAAGAATTTAGCCCTTGCGCATTAGTTGGACGATTACTCGCATGAATTGCCACAATGGAAAATAAACAGTGAAATGAACTTATAGTCGCTATTGAAAGTGCATTATTTATAGTTATAATATGTAATTGGATAAGATTGAGGCTAATTAGCGCTAATTAAAAAAATGGAACCTTTCTAAATTTTTAATTGTATTTTACAATGATAAAATCACACGGATATGGGTCGAACAAATTAATTTCTTTTAGTCACTGTTAAATAACTATAGAAATAAATGTGAAGAAATTATTTAATTGCAAACGAAATATCAATTTTACATTTTAATATAAGCTTTTATACATCTACGTATATATATCAGATAGAGGCAAATATTCTACGGGCGTATAACAAGTCAAAATTACAGAAAATAAAATTTCTTAATACAAAAATTAACACGGAACCGCTTTTGAAACATTTAACAAGTGATTTATCATAAAAACAATTGCAAATATTAATTAGGAGGAAGATTTATTTCTCTTAGGTGCTTATTTAATACAAGTAAGTGTTTTGGATCGATTTCATTATAAAATGACAATAAGGAACTTCGTATTGAAAGTAAACGCTCAGGGATTTTAAATAATAAAATGGTACGTGTATAAGCGTTTATACACTGTTGTAAGAGTGGTGTTAAATAGCGGAAATGTAATTTTTTTATAGAGGAGGAACTTTGTAGACTATTTGAAGGGTGCTTTTTGTTAAGTAACACAAGAAGTAAATTGAAGGGCGCGCGTTTGTAATGGTTCCAACGCCTGCGAGGTGCATTGTTCAGGTTATGGACATTTTTTTATTTTAAAAAATCATTTATTTTTGTTATCACAGTGAAAATCTTTGAGCCACTTTAATATATACATCTTTAAAACCCAATTTAACTTAGGTTCTTTTTAAGTGTGTTTGGGATATTAGTTGAAATTCTGTTTTTAATTTCTAATTCATAATATACCAAAAATAATTTTAAAATAATAATAGTAACAAAGTGGTACATTATAAATGAGAAAAATCTCAGTTTAGAAACAAAAGGGTCGAAACGTCCGGGGTGAATCCGCCCTAGGGTCGAAAAGTCCCGTGGTGGAACTGTCCGGGATCGAATAGCCCGGGATCGAATCGACCGGGGTCGAACCGTCGGTGGTCGAACAGACCAGACTCGAAACGACCTAGGGACAAAACGCCCTGTGGTCGAACTGCTAGGGTCGAACCGACCGGGGTGGAATCGTCCGGGGTTGAAGTGTCCAACCACCAAATAGAATATACTTTTTGCACAACTAAAGTAAACCAGCAGGGTACATTTTCAGATCAAACCTTGCGATTTAAGGTGTTACTTTAAAACAAAGTAACTCATAAATACCTTAATTTAGCATCAATATTCACATAATTAATATTTGGCGCATACAAAATCCTATTCATATGACTAAGGCCATGCTTAGCCTAGAAATAGGGTTTTGGAGAGCTTTTCCCATGAAAAAAGTAATCTTAAGACATGCATTTTACTGTAAGACCTAACGAATGATGAAACATCCATTTTAAAAAATTGGGTACATTTCTCGAACGATGAGGTTGCATGACATACGCTTCGGGTAAAAACTGTTCTTTAAGGTGAAAGCATATCAAGTCAAAAGAAATATCACGGGTATTACGACTTATAAATAGGATCTAGCATAAGAAAGTGCGTGTTATGTCGAAAAAACACACTGACAACAATTCATTTTGGGCTAAGCTGTTTTGAGTTCATTAGATGAATAGTGTACAACGGGCATAAAGATTGATATAAAGTGAATTGTTACTATTAGAAAAAATGTGCGGGAATATATAATGATTTACATAAAATTTATAAGGAGATCAATTTCTCACCATTTTCTTAAAAATCAGCATTGTTCTTTTGTTTTTATTCACGTTAAAGTAACATGAGCCTTGAAAACAAATAAACCATATTTTCCACTCTCCCCAAGTCACAATATTCACAAATAATATCTGGCTAAAAATATCCTATTCGTCTATAACGAATTTCATGCTTAGACTATAAATGAAATGGGTGTTAAGCGAGCCATTTCTAAGAACCAAAGGAATCATTTGGAAAGATATTGTTTTCATGTTTTGATTCACATGAAAAAAAAAGTGAGCCTTGCCCATTAGATTTTTTAAAGCTGTTAACGACATTTTTTATTCACGTAGAATATATAGCATGCGTTATTAAAGGGGTTCGAGCATGGTGAAAAAAGCCATCAATCGATATGAATGTAAGGATGTGGTTGAGCAGCCCTGGGCCCTAACATGGGCTGTAGCTGGAAGGATGTGGTAAGCAAGCCAGTGCCCTACATGGGCTGTAGAGCCACGGATGATAATGATGATGCTATATTAAAGCAGGAATACCAAAGTTGATGGGTAATACTTAAATTAATAATATTTTTATTTTTCTTGACACACATATCGTTGTTTTTATTAAGAAGGGGTTTGATTTATCACTACTCTAATTTCCAAATGCGTTTACATTCATTTTTAAGGAGAATTTGTGACCCAAAACTAAATAAAGTTATTCTTATTGTGCCTACCCCGTAGCGTAGCACGGGTATTTTGCTCGTCTATTATATAATGCGCTAAGACGCATTTCCGTCCGTCAGTCAGTGTGTGTGTGTGAAGCCCCTATACCACGCAACTCTTGCTAACTTTTTTTGAAAATGAAATTATAGACGTAAAATCATAATGATTTTGGGTTTGAGATTAACAGAGGGTGTGGTTTTGCGCGCCGTAAAAAAAACACTTTAGTGGCGTCATGAAGCTTTTATTATATTAATTTATTTGATGTTACTTTTTATCTTGATTATAATCCGAGTGTGTGAATATGCATGTGTGCGAGTGTGTTTATGGGTATGTGTGTATGTGCGTCTGTGTGTCTTTTATGTATAGTTAA
This sequence comes from Radix auricularia, assembly GCA_002072015.1. NCBI lineage: Eukaryota > Metazoa > Mollusca > Gastropoda > Lymnaeidae > Radix > Radix auricularia. Next base: position 451,148 of record MUZC01000325.1, on the reverse strand, counting down.
AATTATGCACTGGATTATGAAAAATTCTGTTAATCTTATAAACACAAGTTTCTGCCGATGCGTTCTGCATGGGTGCTTGAGTAAAAGATAACGGGAAGTCATTGAATGTGACTTAAAAAACTGTTAATGAGAAGAACAATCTCCAATGATTTTTTCAGAGATGGTTTTTACTTTATGTTTGATTTTTAGAAGAAATGAGCCATTGCGCATTTATGGGATGATTACTCGCATGAATTGCCACAATGGAAAATAAACTGTGAAAAGAACTTATAGTCGCTGTTGAAATTGCATTATTTATTGTTATAATATGTAATTGGGTAAGATTGGTGAATATTTATTTGTAAAGGAAATGGAACCTTTCTAAACATTTTAATTGTATTTTACAATAATAAAATCATACAAATCATACGAAAATGGTTCGAACGAATTTCCCTTAGTCACTGTTAAATAGCTATAGAAATAAATGTGAAGAAATTATTTAATTGTAGACGAAATATCAATGTTACATTTTAATATAACCTTTTTTACATCTATGTATATAATCGGATGGAGGCAAATTTTAAACTGGCCTATAACAAGTCAAAATTACAGAGAATAAAAATTTCTTAAAGAAAAGAAAAATAAACCCGGAACCGCTTTTGAAGCATTGAACGAGTGATTTATCATAAAAAACAATTGCAAATATTTGTTAGGAGGAAGAGGTATTTCTCTGAGGTGCTTACTTAATACAAGTGAGTGTTTTGGAACGATTTCATTATAAACTGTCATTAAGGAAATTCGTATTGAAAGTAAACGCTCAGGGATTTTAAATTTAAAAAATGGTACGTGTATAAGCATTTAGATCTATACACTGTTGTAAGTTAAATAGCGGAATTGTAATTTTTATAAAGAGGGGCGACTTTGTTAGCTATTTGAAGGGTGCTTTTCATTTCTTTGGTCATGAGTTTATAATATTTCCGAGCCCTTAGTGGCACAATTTCTTAGCCACTGATAATGTCCTTTTTGCCAAGATTAAGAAAACCAGCAGTGTAAAATTTCAAACCAAAACCTTGCAATTCAACGTGTTTTTTAAACAAATAGACAATATTAAAAAATCTCCCCAACCCTACGCATCCCAATCACATAAGTATTAAACAGCTCAATAAAAATAAATCTGATTTGTCCTAAATAAAGGTCATGCATAAACTGTAAAGGAATGGATGATGTGGATTAATTGGTAGATGAATGAAAAAGCTTACATAAAAAAGACGTATTGCTAGAATAATGCAATATTATGGTACGTGTTATGGTTAAAACTGTAGAGTTTTCTATTGGTGCAAGTTTGTGTGTGTGATTTGGTTATTTCTATGTCTGCTAATGTTGCGCCTCTAATATGACAACCAGTATTTTTAAAATGATATATACAAACAAAAATAATAATAATTTTCTACGGTGTAGATAGAAAGGGGTTGAAACGTTCGGGGTCGAAACGTCCCTTGACGGAATTGTCCGGGATCGAATCAACCCGGTGTCGAACCTTTCGTGATCGAACCGATCGGAGTTGAAACGACCGGGGACAAAACGTCGTGTGGTCAAACTGCCAGGGTCGAACAGTCCGGGGTCGAATCGTCCGGGGTCAATGTGATCAACCACCAAATAGAAAAAACTATTTGCATAACTAAAGTAAATTATGTGGCGCAAAAAAAAGTCCTATTCATTTGACTAAGGGAATGCTTAGCCTATAAATAGAAATAATGTTTTAGAGAGCTTTTCCAATGAAAAAAGTAATCTTAACACATGTTAAGACCTAACGAATGATGAAAAATCCATTTTAAAAAATTGGGTACATTTCTCGAACAATGCGGTTGCATGACATACGCTTCGTGTAAAAACTGTTCTTTAAGGTGTAAATATATAAAGTGTAAAGAAATATCACGGGTATTACGACTTATACATAGGATCTAGCATAAGGAAGTGCGTGTTATGTCGAAAAACACACTGACAACAATTCATTTTGTGCCAAGCTGTTTTAAGTTTATTAGATGAATAGTTTACAACGGGAAAAAAGATTGATATAAAGTGAATTGTTACGATTAGAAAAATGTGCCGGAATATATAATGATTGACATAACATGTATAAGAAGATCAATTTCTCACCATTTTCTTAAAAAGCAGCATTGTTCTATGTTTTTATTCACGTTAAAGGAACATGTGCCTTTAAAACAAGTAAACCATATTTTCTACTCTCCCCAAGCCACAATATTCACAAATATTATCTGGCTAAAAGTATCCTATTCGTCTTGAACTAATTTCATTCTTAGACTATAAATGAAATGTGTGTTTAGCGAGCTTTTTCTAAGAACTAAAGAAATCCTGTGGAAATATATTGTTTTCATGTTTTGATTCTCGTGAAAAGAAAGTGAACTTTGCCCGTTATCTTTTTGTAACTGTTAACGACATTTGTTATTCTGGTAGAGAATATACCATGCGTTGTTAAAGAGGTTCGAGCATGGTGAAAGAAAGCCATCAATCGATCTGAATGGAAGGATGTCGTTGAGCAAGCCATGGCCCTACATGGGCTGTAGAGCCACGGATGATATTGATGTTGCTATATTAAAGCAGAAATACCAAAATTGATGGGTAATATTTAAACTAATAGTATGTTTATTTTTCTCGACACACTTATTTTTGTTTTTATTAAGAAGGGTTTGATTTATCACAACCCTAATTTCCAGATCCGTTGATATTTACTTTAAGGAGAATTTGAGACCCAAAACTAAATAAAGTTACTCTTATTGTGCCTACCCCGTAGCATAGCACGGGTATTTTGCTCGTCTATTATATAATGCGCCTAAGCGCGTCCGTCAGTGTGTGTGTGTGTGTGAAGCCCTTATGCCCCGCAACTCTAGATTACTTTTTTTAAAATTTAAAATAAAGACGTAAAATCATAATGATTTTGGTTTTGAGATTAACATAGCATGTGGTTTTGCGCGCCGTAAAAAAAAAATGAAGTGGCGTCATGAAGCTTTCATTATATTAATTTATTTGATTTTACTTTTTATGTTGATAATC
>MUZC01000325.1:404541-445479 GCA_002072015.1 Radix auricularia | reverse complement strand
ATTAAGAAGGGTTTTGATTTATCACTAACCTAATTTCCAGATGCGCTTACATTCATTTTAAAGGAGAATTTGAGACCCAAAACCAAATAAAGTTATTCTTATTGTGCCTACCCCGTAGCGTAGCACGGGTATTTTCCTCGTTCATTTTAATGGCTTTGGACTTCCAAATTAAAAAGATAATAAATATTTTTGCACTTTTAAGGCAATTCTTAATAGAATACTTTCAATTTTTATTTAATCTATACGTTTTTTATTGATCCAAAATATAAATTATACTTTTACATTTTAACATTAAGAAGTTTTTTTGTAAAAGTTATTTGGATACTCCTATAATTTAAATTTGTCTGTGATTGATAAAAACATTTATTTTTATGAATGCTTTGAAATGTATTAATAATGAATCAATCATACATGGTTACATAGTTTGTTATATATTTACATAGTATTTATGATTTGGTCCTATATATGTAACAAACATTTTATGATGATTCGGGCTCAGACTAATTAATTATATTATTCAATGGTAATACATTTACACATTCTAACCACTGTCAGTGACAATGTTGGGAAAAACCTTGCCAAAACGTCAGGAAAAAAAACCTAGACCTGAAATAAAAAACCTAGACACGCTAAAAATAAACAAACATAACGTTTGTGGCTCCCACCACATCAAAACACAAGTATTTCTTATTTGAAAATGAGTAAGTTTCAAATTAATTTATTTTATTTTCATTCAAGAATGTATTTAATTTTTTTAAATTTGTCAATCTAAAAAATTCCCAATTTTTTAGGGCAAATCCTTAAAAATTCCCTAATTCCAATTTCTCAAAATTTGGCTAAAAAATTTCTACAATTAGGGAAATTTTCCCCGACTTCGGAACACTTACAGTTGTGCTGTATGCCGGCTCCCACTGTAGTGTCACACACTGAATTTCCAATGACACCCATAAAACGACGTTGAGAGACCTATGTAGGCCAGTCCTTGAACTTTGACTTTTGACACGCTGAAAGTTCCCTTTAATCACAAGTGGGACTTCACTTCGCCACTTATATCCGTAGTAAAGACTTCAAAACCAACTGAATTCACTGAATATCCTGTGAATAATGAACAATGACCGTGTACACACACTCTCTGTAAATTACAGTGAGTAAAATCCTAGTCGACGTTCCCACCTAACATGGCCGCCATCTCTGCCCGTCGTCACTTTGACCTTTTTTAAAAAATCTGATGCAATACCTTGCCGATCTGTCAGCTTTCGTATTTCTTCTGGACACCAAAATGTAACGTATAAAATTAAATGTAACTTATTACTTGTAAGAGTATATTGCTGACAGACTCTAACTTACATAAAGAACACACAAGTCCTTCACAACATATGAAAGTTAAATCCAATATTACGAACATATGTACATCTATATATATGGATAATATCATCAGTGGAGCGCCATGCTGCCTCGTCCCTCACGCACACTTCAACAACCCTTGCACGTGATCTCTTTCTATCAATTATATTAATTACTACCATGTGACAAGTAGATAAAGAATGTTGTTAAGACATTAACCAAATTCTCAAGTTCTAAAGTTTCCAGCATATTTATTTTGCTTACCCAACATTATTACAAAAAAGAGAGATTCGGGATGATAATGAAACGTGACTTAATCTTACTGAAGTTAATATTTTCTTTTAAATGTATGTAAACAGTTGTTATCAAAATGTTTATAAGCTGTAGGATAATACATCTGACGCTCGATCCTATTAAAAAAAGAACGCTTTATGATAGCCTACCGAATTCTTGTCCTTTGAATTTGCGCATGAATGAGACCACTTTACAATTAAATTTAGCTGGAAGTGCTATTTAAATGTGCGCACCAAATGAACGAAGAGAGGACGTTAGCCAAATCAAAGTCAAAGAAAAACAAAATAATTAGATTTGATTGTTTTTATTTAAAATGGCCAAATATGAGAAAGAGATTACGAGAATGTTAAATTTCTCCATTGTAAGTATATTGTGAACTTTTTTCATTCTTCACACACTCATAAATTGTTTAATATTTACTTAGTGGTTATTCTTCAAATAGTAGTAGCTATATTACTATTAACTATTATTACTCTGACTAACAATTTCAGCATCGTAATCACCATTACGCTTACGAGGCTATCAAGCTGATTTGCTCAAAGCTAAGTGATGATAATGAAGTAAAAGAATTCGTTGACATGGTTACATCCAACAACCAAAGTTGTGTTTTGGTGCTAAAGAATTTGGATGGAAGGATCCAGGTAAACATTTTATCTTCAAATCAGAAAAAGGTATGCATCAACTAGATAACAATTTTCATTTTAAAGACCACAACAAAATATTTAATTTCGAAGTCTGTGGTTGGTATTGCTCAGAGTCCACACACTTTTCCTTCTCCTTCAAGGACTTTTAAATAGAAAAGTCAATAGTGCGGAGCCTCACAAGCTGATAGGCGTGGGATCGAGTCCACATTAAAGCCACTATATCAAATGTTGAGAAATGACTAACGCTTAGAAATTACTCTGCTGACCTGGAGAAGGATCGGCGTGGCCATTGTCTAACAAGCCTGAGAATGTTCTAATCGAAACATTAGGACCCTTACGATTTCGAAACAAAAAGATGTTATGGTACAAAAAACACTAAACATACAACAATATGAAATATACTTCTGAGGGATGTATTATGTGTAACATGTGTAACAGTTCGCATCACAAACCATGGTCTCTTACGATTGTAGAAACACTTAGTGACTGAGAATTTGTTTCTGCATGTAATTTATTCTTAAAATTTTATAAAAGATGGTGGTAGGAGGATTTTAAAAGATATATGAAGAGCAAAGGTGAAATATATTTATTTTAAAAAAAGAATACTTTTTCTTGCAGGTTGCTGGGAGCAAAAAGTTCCCGGAAGTAGTTTTAGCGGAAATTTTTCGATTTGCAAATGTAATGATCCAAGAAATCGAGCCTGTATGGTACTTTAGAGCAAAAAGGAATGGTGATTGTTTCTGCGTAAATCCCAAGCATCTCCAGCGTGTACCGGCTCTACAACCACAACCTAATATGCAAGGTAATTTAAATTTGTATTTGTCTTCTGATGATTGTATCATTTTTATCTGAAATGGAGACGATATGTGACCATAAAAGCGTCATTGAATTCTATATGTATAAATCGTACATTTTTAAATCGCTGCAATTTTATTGACAGCAACAATTAAATTGTCTTTTTAAACAAATAATGCACCTATTGACTATGGAAGTTTAGAAAAGGCCGCATGGCATTGTACTTGTCAAATGGTCCCCTGGAACTATTTTGCCATGAAAACAGGACGATGCAACCAGCCAAAGGATCGAACTGGAAGGACACGGCTACATAAGGGATACAAAATTTTTTTAAAGAGATTTAAATACACAACCAATTTAGAGGTCACCGGTAGAGGAGAGAATGGAACATGTAAATAATTTTATAAACAAAATTTTTCATTTATTCGCTTGTTTATTACAGTTACTGGCATTAGAAAATTAGAGGTAGCGCTCTCGACTGTCATACCGATGGTCACGGGTTCGAATCCACACGAAGGTGAGGATTTGTTCTCGCGGCCTGAGGAGTCCCCGAGTCACCCAGCTCCGAATGGGTACCTAACTAGACTGCTGGGGTAATGCGTGGAACCCCTATCGCCGTTGCCTGTAACCGCTGCATCTTTTGCCAACAGATCATCTCTCATGGTCTGTGGACGCAATTATCTTCTGCATAGAAGAAGCGTCTGTATTTCTAAGATATAAAGATATAAAGATAAAATAAACAGTGAAATAAGTTTATCATATCCAATAAATAAATAAAATTGCAATATTCGACATGCATTTTTTGTGAAAAATATTGGACTGTATTTTGTAATTTAGTGTGCTTCTACTTTTTAAAAATTGTTTTATCTTAACCCTAAGCCCCCCTCCAGGTAGTTGCTTTGCCCCAAGCCCAGTTGCCGCCATTAGGTAAGAGGTTAAAACAAAACATTAAATAAAAAATTGATATACAAAACCTAGTATTAAAACATCTGTCGATGACACGGGATGGTCAAAAAATATTTGGGTAAAGTTTTTTTTTCTCCCGCAAGTTATATATCGAGGGCCGTGGGAGAGAAAATAAATTACTATAATGAAATAATAATATATTTATTCAGTTAACTATTTGGAAATTATGTCATTAATTGTGTAATTAGTATTTTTTTTTCAAAACCTCAAACTATACATTAATTACAAAAGAGAACTCTTTTAAGACTTTCATAAAAAATAATTTTGGGGTACAATGGTCTAGGATGGTCATGAACAAATACAAATTTATTTAAAATATTCAATATTAATTATGTTAAATAAACATTTTTTTTTTTAAGAAATGAAATAACTATAAGTCCATCAGTACAAGAGCTTTGAAAACAAACTTAGTCTAAGAAAACTCCGCAACCAAGGGTCTACGCTAACTATACACTATTGCCCACCTACCTCCGCTTTCGCACTTCTCATCTCTCGTTCACCTTTAAACCACCTACCCAATTTATAATTTGCGTGTTGTCCATTCTCTCTCATGCAAATCGCCCAGACGCTGTTGGAGCAACAGTTCAACCTCGAAGACGATTTATTGACCAGTATGAAGAAGAAGGTTTTTTAAATAATTATGGTAAGAGCTTATTTTTAGAAATAATGGAAATACAAACACTTGTTAACCGTGCTGGAAATATTTTTAATTAAATATTTTTTCTTCCGTGATATATTCAAGGCAGCAGGTAAAAAGTAATATATAAAAGAATTATTTTGTGTTTATTCATTTGCGTACATCAAACTTATTGTTTTGTTTTTTTTTAAAAGGGGTTGGTGGCGAACAAAAGAACTACATAAAAAAGGACTCAAAACAACACGAATCAATCTCAGGGGCGGGGATACCTGTCGATACATTATTGGTCTGGAAACATGTGCACTGCGGTTAGGTACTTGACACCCCCTACCCTTCACCACCCTGGCTTCCTAAAAATAAACTGTGATTGGCTGACCCTGGCGAAGTTTATTCGTCAGACTTATTAGCACTCGTCTTGTGCTTGTTCTTGTTATGGATATAGTAGATTGAAATTTTTTTGTGGAATCCATTTGTTCATTAGAGTATGTTTTGAAATGTAGTTGTACATGTTAAATGTGTGTGTTACTCCCCGACGTTATCAATAACAGGCACAATAAAGTCATCACGTGTGAATGGCAAGGTAACTTCGTATCGGCCATAAATTTGAGCCGTTCTCGGAAGTAAATGATGCTATTGGTGATAAGTGTTTCGGACATCGCGATAATTTCTGCTCACCACCACATAATTCTAAAGTATTCATGTACTGAATGTATTGTTGAGGAGAGAGTATGTCTTCTTTTCCGGTACCGAGAACAACGGAAAGCACGTCGCCGTCTTAATGTCGTTGTTGAGAAACAAAGTTCACAACCATTTTGCTAAGTCATGTTTAAAAATAAAGGTGGAATGGAACGGGCGAAAACACAAACATTTTTTTAAAATAAAAAATAATGTCTTAGCTGCTGCTTGAACCCACACCTTTCCGCGTGTTAGGCTGATTTAATAAGCACTACACTAAAAATACATTCTATACTGCACTACCTTTATTTGCCAACTGATTTGTCGGTGGGGCTAGAAAGCTTGCTTGGTGTCCGGCATGGTTGAACCATGAGGAGAATTATATATTGAGATGTAATTTGAAAATGAAAAAAAAAATTACTAATATGAAATATAGACTAATACGTCTTATTTTCAAGTTTTTCTTTCAAAAATCTAAAGTAAACAAAATGCTCTCGAAATAATTCAGAGCAAATGAGAATATCTTTGAAATTAGAACTAAAAATAATTTTTTAAAATAAATTGTTATCAAAAAGTAGTTGAAATATAATCGTAGCATCACATTAAATCATTAGACGTTTATTTCTGTAAATTATCTTAAATGAACTTATTATTGCTCTTATTAAAAGATATATATTCTTTCCTAGGGCGCAGATTCTACCAAGCAAGAGTACTGATTTTTGAATTTTTTCTGGCAATGGGATTCTTCGTGATGATAGTGAACATGCTGATGCGATGGTTTTCAAACAATGGACCAAAAAATGAAGTTCATTTCCATTAAGCAACACTGAAAACATTTTCCATTTCAGGATATTACCAAACAATTAAAAGTATTTCAAAGTATTTCAGAATTGGTTTTGTAAATGAAAGCTACCATCAAATGGACATTGACAATTTTTTAATGCGAGACTTGGGATACGATGAAGAACATGAAGAAAATGGTAGAGGGAAATTTATGCGCCCATTCCCGGAATTTTTTATAACACCCAGTGATTTTGGATTCAAGATTGTCCCCAGTGTTGAATTGTTGGCTATGGGTACTTTTCACTGGCTTCTATGAATCATTTTTGGTTAAACAGAGCGTTTTTGCGATTGGCATGAAGTGGTAAAAAATATCTTATGGGCTCAAGCGCATCTCGGAATAGGCATATACGTTTACTCTCGCAAGCACATTAGGAAACTTCCAGTTAGCCGGGCCGTCTTATGCAGCCTTTTTGGGTCAGTTTTATTCAACTTTGGTTCATGCATGGTATGGGGATTAGGCAAAACCTTACTTCCTCATTCTCCTGCATTGAGATTGGCATTCAGTCTTCTTTCCAGCTGCCTCTTACTTTATGCAGGGCAAGACTATTTGCAATGTGTAGATGACAACTGTTCTGAACCCGACTGAAAATTAAACCTTACAGAAACATAGAATGTGTGTCTGAAATTGATGAATTGAGTAATTTTTTTTGAGTGAATCTTCTATTGCTTTTTTATGGAGTATGAAATAGTATGATAGAAAGAAATCAAAGCCTGACTAATATTTCATTTAGTCATATCATTTTAATACTTCATCAAATCAAAATCACATTGTTAATTCTAAGACATTATTACATCATCATATCAAGTACTTAATTTTTTATATTTTTATATATTTAGTTAATATGCATTGGAACAGAAATGTACCAGTTAGCATTTTCAGTTTCCTTAAATGGCTTTCATCTCTCAGAACTGTTGCACTAGAGAAATTATCTATTCCAGTAAATTTTTGTCCTTCATAAAGTCGAAAAGAAACCCAGTTATAACTGATTATGATTTAATACTCATTGATAACCTGTGTCAATCTTTGAACTCAGCTGTACATAACAATATAAATGGAAAATATAATATTTTAGTTTTGAATGAAGTTGTGTTTTATACATGTTAACTTTCACACTGGTGCAATTGTATTGCATTTAATAATTGACATATCTAACTGGTTTTATATTATGTCATCACCAGTATTTTTTGATAATTGATTTATTATATCATGTAGATAAATAGTCCCTTTTTTCAATAAAAATGTCTTTGAAACTTTTAAATCCATGTCAGATGTCAGATGTAACCAGTGGCGTAGCTAGAGCTTTTGCCGCCCGGGGCGGTCCGCAATTTACCGCCATTTTAGGGGTGTCCATAAATGACTTCACACATGTGGGGGGAGAGGGTGTCACACATTTGAAGTCAAATAAAAACGTGCAAACTTACATAAAAGGTCCACTTAAATAAATGATTACCGAAACTTAATTTAATAAATTTTTACAGGGTTTTACACTTGTTACGATATGAGTGCAGCCTTACACTAAAAGTAATTAACTGACAAAAAATAGATTGGAAACATACTGATTTTCAAATAGAAAATACGGCTTTTATGGGGGTTGAAGGCTTTGTGATGTCACATTGAAGAAAGGGGTCTAAGTTTTTGTGACGACGTGTGACCAAAGGGGGAGCTGGGGGTAAATTGTCAGCCAAAATCGCGACACGTCATTTGAGGACGGCCACTTAAGTCAATCAAATGATTTTTTTAAATTAATAAACCTTAATAAATAATTGTAATTGAAAGGAAGTACATTGTAAAAGTAAAGGGTGTGGAACATGGTAACAATTCCAAGCCATATTTATGTAAGCATTAATAAAATAGACCGAATAAGATGATATATCTATAAGTACACATTTTTTAAAATATAAGATGCTTTTATTAAAGGCCACAAGAAATTTATTGAGGTCACAGGCCCCCCCAACCCCCCCCCTTAAATGAGACAAAAACATATTCCAAATTTACACCGAAAATTATTAACAATTAATATGCTTTTTTAAAAAATAAATATATGATTTCTTTTATAAACATAAGAATTGTATACATTAATATGTAAACATATTTATACATTTACTTACCTAACTTTCATAATAGAGAAGTCGTGTATTATATTATCAAAATTTAAATTATTTGTAATATTTTGTTCTATCTTTAGTCAATATTGCAAGATTTTGTAGTCTTAAATAATTCTATGAGGAACGAAGATAGGGTCTAACTTTTATATCAACTGCAGTTTGGAGAAGCTCCTTTCACAACTAGATACAATGATAGTAATTGTTGTAAACATTCTTAGCAAAATTATAATGTTGGGTAAAGAATCTATACTATTTAATATATTTTAATAAGTCGAGGGGACATCCCCCCCCCTTGTTTTTCTATCATAATGCCTCTTCTTGTAGTGTAGGTAAAGCGTTGGGTGGTCTTAGGCCACAGCCATGCATCTATGCGGCCGAAGATGGTTCATGCTTTCAAAGGTCCCATCTATTTTAATTTTCACTTATTATCCTTATTAATACCTTATCAGTACCCAAACTGGGCCCCGCGTATCTATTTTCGCATACTAAGCTGCATAAAACGCCGCAATTGCAAAGACTGGCCCTGTTGACAGCAATGAAAAACCTGGACCCTTTTTCGTTCAATTTGAACTGTTCGTTGTCAATGGTAATAAAGAAATTTATTTGATGGTAAAAAATTTCATTTAGTAGATTACATGAAAGTTTTATACACGATTATTTTCTTGCAAGGACATGCAACTCATCAGTGGGGTTTTTTACTTTCTTTTATAATTGTATCTATGGATAAAAACATCTTTCGTTGTACGACTTGCTCTAAAGATAGAACCCCGTCTCTTGAATTTTCTCCACTCATACTTATTCTCCTTCCAGCACGGCGTTCAGTTGATATCTCCAACTCCCTATAATCTATAACAGCACAGAACCTTTTTCCATGAAGTGGGTCGGTATTATTATTTTAAAGAAAATGTGTTCCCACAAATTGAGATACTATAGAAAAGAAAAATATTGCATTGAACTGTGTAAAGTTCCAGCATCTGATCTCGTTTTACTAGTTACTTCTTCAGGTGTCAATTTTTTCCAATACGTATAAAATTTTTGGAATATGTCGTTTTCGAAATTATTTATGTTATAAAGTTATAGTGATGTTTATTAGCGGATAAATTTGAATATTTTCATGTTCTTGTGCTAAATCTTAATAATTTTCCATAAAATATAAAAATTCAAATTATTTACGCATTGCTTAATCGGATAGACGTAGCATTTTAATAAATAACAATATTTTAATGAAAAACACAAATTATGTGTTCTACTTTAACGCAATTAAAAAAAAAACATTTAATTTTTATTAAGTTATCTTAAAATACTTTTCTAAAACTGAAACAGTTATGTAAATTACTACTTGCAATTTAAACACAATATTTGAACCACCATGTTAGCGCATCATTTTGCAAATGTCGTCAATTCCACACAAATACTTTCGTGGTGATATTAATAGTACATATTATTAGGCCCAGCGGTGATGTGCTGTTTTTGTGCAGTTTTCTTATAATAACGCCATTTGTGACTCATACCGCTTAATTTTCCAAACAAACCGATTCCTTTTATGAGCGATTTTTAATTTTTCAATGGGTTTGCGTCGGAAATGGCTCTATTTTTCAAATTAATGCCAACTCCCCCCTAGCTACGCCACTGGATGTAGCCTTAAATTAGTTTTAACTAGGTATGAATAAGTTTTGTGCTTCCACCAAGATGAGAAACAAAATTGTAGAAATTCTGTTTTAGTGGACATAAGTTAAGTTTACGCGTATTTCTCATTATATTATTGTGATACAGTTCAACAAAGTTTTATCCACGATCAAGCCAATTTTTACATTAAATTTAGAATGCAGAGTATAATAATAATTGTTATGAATAACAAGATGCCATATTAAAAATAAAAATCTGATATGCTGCACTGTGTTACTTGTAGAATTTGGTAGCCAGGAATGTTAAATAGATTCATTCCTTAACTGCTATTCTTATTGGTTTTCTCTATTGAAACGAAAAAGAAATTTGTTATTATTATGAATATGAACTAACTGTTCAATTTCCATTTTCAATTATTTGGTGAAAGTTGTTTGGCTTATAACTTATTTATTTTCAATCTTTGGCAATTCTTATATTTTTAAACAAATAATTTACTTTTTCCAAATTTTGTTGGTTCCAATCTCAGCATTTCCAATAAATGCAAAAGTAAAAAGAAAAAAATGTCTCTTAAATACATGTAAATTATGTCACATCGCGTAGTCTATGTCTGTTACTAGTATACCATTACATATCACGGCTTACTGATAACTGATTATTCGTGATTATGTTATACTAAATAGAGTTACTTAAATGCTTAAAATAGACAAACACGCGTAACCGTGAATGTCAGTACGTACAGTGTACACCAAACGCGAAGCTACACGACCATATTTAACTAATATAAAAATTAAAAGAAACATATGAGGCGTATTTGAAATGTTTATATAATCAATGAATCTATACAGTGAACCTTCCTTTTAGGCGCAAGCGGGATTTCAACGTATCTTTTACGTAATAAAGGGACTCCGAAAACCGCTAATGGTTAAATAATAATATCAGTACTATCTATTTGGATTTGAAAATTACAATAACGGCCCTTTTTCGTTTACGCAACATAAACTCAGAACAATGTTGAACTTTCAACAATTAAAATATAAATGCGTTGCACACAGTGTTTTAGGCCCATCAGTAAAATGTTCACAGAGCCAGTTAAGTAGCATAAAACACTACAACACTGTTCATTGTTCATTCATTGAGTGTTGCCTTCTTTGCATCTGGGTACTGTTTACGGTGTGACTCAGCAACCTGATACAAGTACTGCCTTTCATCTTTCTTTTTTGTTAATGACTTGTTGAAGTTGGTTGCCAATGCAATGCCTCGCTCTGCTGAGTCATTAACAACTTTAAGTGAATGGGCAACCACCTTTGCTTGTTGGTACGCTTCCAGCTGTGGCCACTGCTCAACAGGCAAGTTCAGAAACGATTTGTCGAGATTCAAGACCTGAAAGAAGAAGTGTGATCTGCTTCCAATAAAATAATCAAGTTTCTGATCACAGAGTGCTTCTTTGCCAGTGTATTTGATTGACCTTTCTGAAGATATTTCATGTTCGCTGGCAGTTATAAGACAAGATGCCATCCTTGTCTTGACCTCGTCTGAAACAAGGTCAGACAACAGAGCAAGTGGCACGAGTTCTTGTCCCAAGTACCATAGATGGCGTCCAAGTGCCGCAATTCCTGTTTCTGCAATGATCTTGGAAGTGGTACGATAGTTGGTGAGGCTTTGAATAAGAGACAGATCGTTTATAGGAGCATCACAAGGTTATGTACAAGATATCCACGCTTTGACATACACCAATGTTGTGAACAGTCCAAATTCTAAGCATGCTTTGCTCTCATGTCGACTGAGCTTAAACTGTTCCTGAAACAAATTCAGCTTCAGAACATACAGCAACTGTGACATCCATCTGGCATGATGGAAAGCCCTAGGTACACGGAATCGAATGCCACGTGGTGGTGTCTGTCCCAGAAAAATCATGGTCAGCTCTAATAATTCCCTTTAGTCTTCTATTGGAATTGCTCCCCTGTTACCAGTCAAAATGTCCTGACAGAATTTCAATATTTCCTGTTTTAGCACTTCTACACTTTCAATCATTAGGCGGGTGTCTGCACATGGTTTGTATGCCACTTGGTCAATATTTGGCCAAAATTCTTGAAATCTGCGAAATAATATCACATTTGGCCCTGATGTTGGGCCAAACACCTTTTTAAAAATGTCGCTGCATAGGACTTCAAGGACGTGGTGTCGGCAAGCCAACCATAGCAGTTGTTTGCCTAGTTTTTGCTCCAGTAGCACACATGCGCCATTGAGATGGCCGGTGTTTGCTGCAGTTGTATCAAATGACACTCCTGCAATGCTGTTAGTCAGCTCCCAATCAGTGATGGTTTCTGCTGCAGCTTTGGCTATTTGCTCACCTGTTCCTTGTACAACTTTTGGAATAGCCAAAAGCTTTTCAGTTGTACGACCTGTACAATGAATGCTACGCGATCTTCTTTTCCTGGACCGCCAGCTATTGAAGGAAGCAATTTGCAATCGAAATGTATAACCAGTGGGCCATCTCTGTTGAATGCAGACTTCACATCAGCAGCTGCTTGAGTATGATGCTTTGATCTTATTCTTCTGATGCTGCTAACAGACAAGGACATACCTGATGCATTTTGTCCATACGTCGTAGCTGCTGCATGTAGAATATATGCAGCATCTCGATTGCTGACACTTGTACGATCTAGTACTGCAGCTAACTGCGGACTTACACCTTCATTTGCAGATATTTTTGCTCGCTTTTGCTGTGTTTGACCTTGTGTGTCTGAAATGTCTGATGATTTGCAGTCAGGATTGTAGTCACTGAGTTCTGCACTACTTTCTTCATCAAGTTCACTAATGTCACTGATGTCACCATTATTCAAACTTGCCGATGCTGTTGCACTTGCCTGAGCTAAATCATTTAGCCTCCTGTCTTCTTTGGTCCTCAGTTCAGCTTCTCTTTGTATTCTTACTGCTCGTCGACCTTCTACTGCTGTAAGCTGCTAGTCTATTTTACCCATGACATACTTCCTTTTTGTTCTTTGATCAGCCAGAAAAACCTTATCTTATTCAATTTTTTATTCGGTTCATCGCATCATGATGAGCAATATCAAACAGGCCATTCATGTCAGCTTCAAAATTTGACTCCCTTGCCATCTGAGCTGTGCCACCACGGGTCTTATTGCGACAGACAGTTCTGTGTTTATCAACAAAAAGTTTTTGCTTGTTGATAATATTTCTTTCTTCAGCTGATGGTACTCTTGCTCTGGCCCATATCTCGCAAACCTGTCTAACAGTAACTGTAACCGATTTAGTTTTAGACAGTTTTTCATTATTGTGATGATGATAGTAGACTTGTAAAACTTCTCTAGTTGTTGGTAGCATATTTCCATTCAATAACTCTACTGGTTCGCCAATCAGATGAACATATGTCTGAGATCTTGTAACAGCCACTTTAAAAAAAATTCTCGAATAAATAAATAGCCCATACCTCCTAGAAATAAATGAAAATTAAGACAAATATTAAAAACTTGTAGACAGTGCAATCAAAATGGAGTTGTTTACTTTTTTAAAAGTTAAAAATTCTTTGTACTTGCAAAAAATAAGTAACAGTTGACCAGTCTTCAATTTGATCTTTAAGCTGGAAATGATATCGATTTTTGGGACCAAACAAAAAATTCAGGTGCTTTAAGGCAGTACTAAATTAACTTCAAATGGAGTTATATTTTATATTTAAGATCACTGTAGCACAGGTAACACAATTTTTATGAAGCACTAGCAATTTTTCAAATTTTATTTTTTACCTATGCATTGTGAACCCTAATGGTTATCAAACTATTCACCGTTGCTTTTATACTCGCAAATGTTAAAAGGTGCCTTTTGTAAGTATTGTGTGTTTTATCCGCAAAAAGATAAATCGAGGAATTCAGTTGGCACTTGTTAGCAAACCATGCAAAATATATAAAGTTTGTAACGAAGAACCCCGGAGCCACATGCAAAGCACATGACACAAAGGCTATCATGAAGATGTAACTGCAAGCAATTTTGTTGCATTATTGAAAGCCAAAGCAGTTTCTATAGAGCAGGGGTGGCGAACACGTGGCTCCGGACCAAAATGAATGCGGCTCTTTGCCTCTTATCATTATTTTGTATACTGTGGCAGAACTTGATGCAGACTTGCCCGGTGACCTGCCACTGCACAGCGCAATGAGATGGTTCTCAAGAGGCAAAGTAGTTTCGTGCTTTTTTGAGCTTTTGGAAACAGTAAAATTTTTATGGCAGAGAAGAGCAAAGCGTATCCTCTGCTTTCAGAACCCGAGTGGCTTATGGATTTGGCATTTTTAGTGGACATGCTTTCACACTTGGATAAACTAAACATGGACCTGCAGAGGAAATTAAAAACTCTTCCTGAGCTGACACAAAGTAAATTCTCCTTTGTAAACAAGTGGAAGCTTTTTAAAGCACACATTCAAAAGAGAAATCTATCCCACTTTCCTCCTTTGTGCAGCACCCTGCAGAAGAACGGTGTTAGAACAGATATAGCTGGATACGTGAAACAACTTACACAACTGCAAGAGAAGTTTACTTTGCGAACTTGGACCAAAAAAGACCACAAATCACTTTTCTCATCTACCTGTTTAATGCTGACACCGACTGCCTGAAAACCCCACTTGTTACTGATGAGGAAGCGAGTGAACTAGACATGATTGAGCTATGCGAGGACGATAGACTGAAATCTCTTTTGAAGGAAGGCCATGTTACTTTTTGTAGAGCTGTGCCAACTGAAAAATACCCGTGTGTAAAAAGAGCCACTCTCAAGCTGCTGTCTATGTTCTCGTCAACATACGTCTGTGAAAAGCTGTTTTCTAGTTTGAAGCACGTAAAATCGAAGCGCCGGTCCATTCTGATTGACAGTCATGTAAAGGAACTGCTTCGAGTGGCTACACCTGAATACAAACCTGATTTGCAGAAGTTTACTGGAAAAAAAAAGATTCCAGAAATCCCATTGATATTATCATCAGATCACTCCAACAAGGTAACAAAAAACACCTGACTGAGCATGTTATATTATGTGTTTAATATATTATTGTTAAAATTATATGCTTTTGTGTGGTGCGGCTCTCTGACTCTCACAGTTTAAAATTTTGGCTCTTTTTGTCGAAATTGTTCGCCACCCCTGCTATAGATGGACATTTGGACTCATCATTTAGAAGACAAAGTCAAGAAACTCGCTTCTATTAATTAGTTATTAATTAGTTTATTTCTTTTTGATTATTGAATGGTTATTGGTTTATTAATTAATTGTAATAGTAAGTACTTTTAAGATTTCTTATTTTATTTCTTTTGTTTTAGATTTTAATTTTACTTTATTGATTTATTAATTTTATTTCTTTTGTTATTGATTTTAATTTTATTTGAATAGTTATTGATTTTATTAACCTTTTGTTTTTTACTATTAATTAGTTGTAAGTACTTTTATGATTTTTTATTATTTATTGTGTGCTTGTAGTAAGGGGCAACAACTGTGCTTAATATTTGAGTAAATTAAGTTAGCTCCCTTTTTTACACGTTAACAACAACATCCAAGTAAAAACATGAACGAGTATCGTTTATAATTTTTAAGTTTATTTTTTTCTAACAAGGCTCGAAAGCTAAGTTATAATCGAAATCATCCGTCGAGTCCGGTTCGGGAGGTGTTGATGTCTGTTCCCACGTATGGCGCTGTCTCTCCCTCTGGAGCTGCGCCAAATGAAATCTTATAATTTTTCGGCGGACCCCCCTATACAGCATATTGTTCATTTGGGTTTGGGGGAGGACCCACCGTAAAATGTTAGCAACTTGGTCATCGACCAACTCTCTGAATGTTGGTGATGCACCCGTAGTGCTGGTCACCCAGCAGTTTATGAGCTCCGCATAAACCCTCTTTATAATGGCAAGACTCATTCTAAATAGAAAGAAAAAATAATAGGCAAATTAATGACTTGGCTTTTAAAAAATTGTAATGAAAGTCTTTAAAAAAATTAGTGTTACTTTAACACTAGAACTATAAATAATTAACACCTTTCGGACCATGACAGCCTATGGGGCAAGTGAGGTATGTTTCATTGAGCTCACACTAACGAGCAAGGGATTTTGAAGCTGGCAAAATGCCCCAAGCCGTTGCCAGCACCGAGGCTCAAACCTGTGACTCTCTTTTGCCTCGGATTGACAGTCTATCACGCTTGACCACCACGCCCCTTTAACACTAGTAAAAATAAATTATGTATATGTGGCCGTGTGCCACCAAAACATACATAGGTGCGCCACAACTGCTCCCCCCTCACCACGCACCCAAACAAAGGTCCCTCTGTTCACTCCGGCAGAGGAATGGGGCGTTGAATGTTGGGTTACTGATGCTGTCACAGCGACCGTGGGTGAGATAACAATTGTCCCCAATATTTATAGAAGTCGGAAGACGAAAGTTTCCGTCTCCAGCACAATATAGTGTGTTTGGGTGCCGGAAGCACTCCTTCCGGCGGAGGTTACAATTCTCAGTCCCCTAACAATACCACCCCCCTATCTCATCAGCCCAGCACAATGGTGTATTTGGGTGCCGGAAACGCATCGCTTCCGGCGGAGGTGAAAGTTATTGGTCCTCTAAACAATGACCGGAAATGTACGTTTCCGGCTAGCGTATATGACAATACTACTAGACCGGAACCAACATCTTCCGGTCCAAGGACTATTTAAGGGAGGAGAAAGCTAGGTTTGGGGAGGATCATTCAGAGAATCACCCAGAGAGCCTCCGAGAGAATCACTCGGCACCCGGCGCCTAGGTAGAATAGGGCATAGGAGTTCTCACGACCTGCATTTCTTTTTACCTGTTTGTTAATCGTCAAGTAGTTAACAAAACCCAAACTTAGCCCACCACTCGGCTACATATATAATTCCTGAATTATGGAAACTTTATGAAATTGCAGTTTAATAATATTTTCAGATTTTTTATCAACCTCACTTAATATTGCTTATTAAAGAAAAAATAAGTGCGTATCTGGCAATGTTAAGCACATCTGACCAATGCTGCGCAGCAGTTTAAAATTTCTGCGCAGCAAATTTTGTAAAATGTACAAAAATTGGTTGCTGAGCAATTTTGCACACGAGTTTTTTTCACTTGGCACTTGGACCAAAGGGCCTTAGAGGGAAAATTGGTGTTTTGCATGTTAATTGCTGATTTGTTATCAAAATGATAGACTTTATGCTACATTGCTCCACTGCCACAGACAAAAAGTCTGGACAAATGTAAGAACGACAATTTAGCTTCTGAAGAATTAAGTTTTGACTTGTTGAAACAAACACACAGCAACATGGAATAATAAAAATTTTCTTTAATACTATGTTAAATCTACTCATCGATTTCAACATTGGGATAAATATTTCGGGAAATGATTTTTCACTTGCTGGTTACTCAAAGTGATCTATTAATTAATCAAACGAACTCAAAGAAATAACAAATTTCTAAGTGAATTGCAAATTTGAAAAAAAAAAAGCTTAAAACCTTTGGACTAGACACTTGGGTAATAGATTGTGTTAACAAATGTCTTGGAATATGCTGTCTGCGTACTTTCTGTTGCTGAAGAGCAGGCTGTAAAGTTTGCTGTGCACGAATGACAGTTGGAGTTCTGATAATCCTAAACGATTGCATACCCTGAAGGGCAATGCTTTGTTGCGCCACTGTTTGGGAATGAATGAATTGTGGTGGATTGATAATAGTCATTGGTTTATCGCCTTGTATTGCAGGCTGCTGATTCTGTTGGGCCTGATTGGCCAACTGTCGCATTACATTTGTTGAGCTTGCATCATGCTGGGATAGAGTTTGCACACCATCTTGAGAGTGACCCTGTATCAATAAAAACATTAACCATATGTAATTTAATTAAATGTCTAGTAAAAGACCTGACTGTTCAATTATTAAACAAACTTTAGTTGATTAAAACAAGTACAAAAACACAGCTCAGTGCCTGTAAATATAGAAGGCTTGACTTGACCTAGAATGTAGCTACACAGAAATGTTGTATTGCTTATTAAAATAACACCAAACTTCTTCTACAAATTACCTCTGAGAGATAGGATTCATTTTGTGCTGCATCGCCAGTGCCATCATCAAAATCACTGAAGTCAAATGCTAAGTCATCCCCAGAAATTCCTGCTCCATATAAAGCAGCTGAAATCAGGTCAGGAAATCCCTGTCCTGTCTTTTTTAAGAAGAAATATGATTGTTATATTGAAGGGTCTGCTTTAATAATAATTGCAGAGTAAATAGCAATATTTATATATATAAGGATGGATGGATGGATGGATGGATGGATGGATGGATGGATGGATGGATGGATGGATGGATGGATGGATGGATGGATGGATGGATGGATTTATTTTATATTAAACAAATTGTCAATGAAGACAATGTCTCATTTTTCCAAGAGTGTTAATGAATGTCAACAAAAAATAGGATCATTTCCCACAAAAAAATAAAGAAAATGTAATACCAGAGATTTTATAAAATGAGAGAAGTTGTCAAACAGTATTACTATTGTTAACCTTCACAAAAATTCATTTTCAATGTCAACGCTTTTCAAAATATTTTAAAAGATTTTTTAATGCTAACTATAGTCTGTGTAGGCATTAACTATATATTATATCATTGTCATAACTACCTTTTAATACTTAAAATTTAAATATGAACATCATTAATCATTATGATAATAATTTCGATCTCAAAAGTTATATTTTTAATTAAAAATTAATTTTCCTTGTCTTAGTGTTGTTAACCTTTAGTTAGAGTTTAGACAAAATATAATCCAAATTATTACACGTATGTAGTTATTAAGTTTAAGTTGTCGTCCATAAATGACATCACGCAATTTTTGTTGATTTTTCAAGTCTCAACCAGTCTTCAAATAGTTTTGCACACCCCCCATCACAAATTAAAGCAGTTTTTTTAAATTTTAAACTGAGCATATTTCAAATACCTTTTTTGTCATGTAATCATGTATTCAGTGTAAGTATGCACTCTAATAACATAACACTCGTGAATCCATGTAAAACGTCAATATACAAATTGTAAACAATCCAATATTTAAGAAAAACTATTATTTGAAGTTGTGCTTTTCGATGTGACGCCTCATTTCTTCAAGACTTACCCCCCCCCCCAACCTTTCTCATGAATGTTTGATCGTTTCCCCTCTAGGTGCGTGACTTCATTTAAGCAATGGCCTCTTATCTAAGTACGGTCATTTAGATATCTTTTTAACTCAGTCATAAAATGACATTTTCTACCCCCTTCCCCCGCTTGACAATAACTATATCTATATGGGAATTTATCATGTGTTACTATTACTGCTAGTCATTTGTAATTTATGCAGCATTGCTTCCTTATTGACAGCTATAGATGTGAAGGGTAAAAAAATAGATAGGCCTGGGGGAAATTAATAAATATCATCATAGCATAATTAATAAGTAATAAAAACTCATTGTGGTTAACAAATATAATAATGTGTTTAAAAAAAAAAAAGAAAAACCATGCGCCACCTCATGGATTCTATCCACCTCCTTCTCAAAAATAAGACACAGTGGTCCTGACCTCTCGTAATATATGGGTACAAGTACTTCACTAAGCGGCGTGCGCCGATAAGTTTTTGAACGCCTGAACTGAAACAGACTATAAACCGGTGATCAGAAATTGCGAATAGGTCTCGGGGTCATATGCTGTTATTATAGCTTTATTTGTCTTTATAAGAAACAGACTATAATTAATATAAATAGAAACAGCCTCGGCCTTGACCGTTGTTGACATCAAACGCGCACTGTGTTAGCTCTCGTACAGTCTCGACAACTAACCAGCTGGATCATGGTATATTTTTCTTTCTCCTTTTTTTTTCTTTTTTTTTCCTTTTGGTTACACGGTTTACGGTCCTGAATAAAGATGACCGACTGAGGACTGGTTAACCGGTTAACCATTAACCATTAACAAGCTTATTAAGTATATTTATAGTATATATTATTTAATATAGACTTAATATTTATTTATTAAATTAATTAATTAATTAATCAGTTTATTAAATTAAATGAGTAGAAAGTGGACAAAAAAAACAAAAAAAAAAACATTATATTTCTTAAAGTTAAAGAATTGGGCAATCAATAATCTAAAACGTGTTAATTAAATAGGCCTTTTTATATACAAGATCAAGAAGGTCAATAGCAGAAATAGTTAAATAGTAATCTATTAGTTACACTAAAACTAAAATAGAGTGTAAAATATGTAGTATTAGACTAGTAATCATAACGACGTCAGTTTAGTAAAGACCACGCTGGAGTATACTGGTCAAATAAAAGATTATATCGTAATTCAACATATTTAAATTCAGAAAAATTAAAGAAATTGTTAAAATTAGGATTTTAAAATTAGGATGGTTAGCGAATTGTAATACCGATGCTTCTGTACTCACTTTCACCGAGAAAATCTACACATTCAACTTCTGTGATGTTTGTCGGCCATTGCCTATTTTTACCCATGAGCCCATGAGTCAACGGAGCTCGACAAATTCATCATTGCAATGGAAAGGTCAAATCCTATTTTATTTTATCAAATAGCTAGTGAACTGTCCCTTAACCCGACGCTGGGTCGTTGGGGCACTATTTTGAGCTGCTAACTATATCATGCCAAGTGTCACGGTTCTGAGCTGCCTTCTGGGAATCTCTAAATGAAAGGCCGGTCCACTCTTTGATATTGTCCTCCCAACTCTTCCTTGGTCCGCCTCTTTTCCTTCTTCCCTGGACTTAGTTATTTCCTCTCGGGCCGAAGACGACACATAGGGCAGAGGTCATGGATTTCCATTTTTGACGATCCGTTGCTAATTGTATCAAGTCCTGGTTATTTCTTAGACCCATGGTTGAGCTTTCTCTTATGATTGTTCTACGCAGGGTTTCTTTTGGTCTTCCTTGTTTTCTTTTGCCTGTTGGTGTCCACATGACGGCCTGACTTGGGAGTCTTCTCTTGTCCATTCGAAGAACATGTCCGATGTAATTACATCGTCTTCTCCTTATAAAATTTGACACATATTCTTGGTTAGTTTCTTTTCTTATTGTTTCATTTGATTTGAGATCACTCCATTTTATATTAAAAAATTTTCGGAGGCATTTGTTTTCGAATGAAACTAATTTTTTTTCTGTATATTTAGTTGATTTCCAGCTTTCGCATCCGTACAGGGATTACACAGGAATTGAATAGCCTAAGTTTTGTATGCTGTCTTATTGTCCTTGATCTCCAAATATTTGTGAGTTTGTTGAAAGCACTTGACGCCAACGCAATTCGAGTCATTATCTCTGATGTTGAATCTCCTTTATATGTCATTTTGCTTCCTAAATAAGTGAAATTGTTTACTTTCTCTATAGTTTTATCATTAATTTTTATATCATTGGGTTGGTTGGTGAGGTCCATGATTTTTGTTTTGGTTGTGTTGATTTCAAGACCAATTTGGTTTAAAAAGTGCTGGAGACGATCTGTTTTTTCTTGGATGTTCAAATGCGTTGAGCTTAAGATAGCCAGGTCATCTGCAAAGTCAAGGTCTTCCAATATATTGTTTTCGATCCATTTGATGCCTAATCAGCCATCTGCACATTTCCGCATGACCCAGTCGATTGCTATTCCAAACAACATTGGTGACATGACACATCCCTGTTTCACCCCTGTTTCGACTGGGAACCAGTCAGAATTCCCGGTCTCTGTTTTCACACAGCAACGTGAATCTGCATAAAAAGCTTTTATAACGTTCACATATTTTGTTGGGAAACCATAGATATTAAGGAGATTCCAAAGTGTAGGTCGGTGGAGGCTGTCGAAAGCTTTTTGGAAATCAACAAAATTTATAATAAGCTGGGATTGATATTCAACAGATTCTTCGATGATAGTTCTGAGTGTGAATATATGGTCAATACATGACCGATGTGGTCTGAAGCCCGCTTGCTCTTCTCTTAGCCTTTCGTCTATTGACTTTTTTTTTCTCTCCAGTAGGACACTGCAAAAAAGTTTTCCTGGCACAGATAGCAAAGTTATTCCACGCCAATTATTGCAGTCCGCCTTTTTTTGGCAGTTTAAAGATGGCACCATCTTTCCATTCTTGTGGTGGGGATTCATTTCGCCAGGCGTCATTAAATAATAGCAATAAATGCTGTAAAACATTGTCATCTGCAGATTTTAGCATTTCACCTGAAATTCCATCTTCCCTGGACTGAGCCTTGCAATATCGTCTTTGAGAGACCTCCAGATCTTGTCACGTGTCCGTACCATCGTAATTTCCTCTTTTTGATTGAGGTGAGAAGGTCCTCGTAAGGGTTAATGACAGCACTTATTTTGTCGCGGACCGCTTCGTTCGTGATGTGCGCCGTGTTGGAGATGTTTAATACCTTTCGAAAACATATCATCTCAAGCGCATTAATTCTTTTGCGGTGAGCGTCCAAGCCTCACAACCATAAAGAAAGACTGACATCGCCAGAGAGCGCATTAGTCGAATCTTTGATCACAGGGAGAGCTTCTTGCTTTGCCAGATTTTTTCAGTTTGCTTAATGCTGCAGTTGTTTGGGCCGTTCTGGCAAGAATTTCTGGCTTTGAGCCTTCATCGGATATTATAGCCCCTAGATATTTAAAGGTAGGGACCTCCTCGAGTTTTTCCCTTTTATCCGTATTTCACTTGTGAAATTCTAATTTGCCATGACCTTGGTCTTCTCTGCATTGATTTCCATGCCATAGGCCTTTGACGTCTTCTCTAGCTTTGCAAGGAATTCTTTTAGTTCGTCTTCGCTGCCAGCTAGGCCGTCTATGTCATCGGCGAAGCGTAAGTTAGTTATGATCCTTTCTCCGATGCTGACCGTTCCGACATGGTTTTCGAGCACATCAGTCATTATTCTTTCTAGGAAGAGATTGAAGAGGATGGGGGAGAGTAAACACCCTTGTCTGACACCAACAGTGGTCTTGAACCAATCTCCCAGCTTGCTGTTGTATAGTATTGCGCTGGTTGCTCTGTTGTACAGGTTCTTGATCACAGCAATGAGGTTAGCATTAATATTGAACTTGTGCATGGTTGCCCACAGTGCTACATGCCACACTCTGTCAAACGCCTTTTTAAAGTCTATGAAGACACGAAAGAGGTCTCTCTGGTGTTCCAGATGTTTTTCACAGAGCACTCGCAAGTTGAAGATCTGCTCTGTTGTGCTCCTTCCTGCTCTGAAGCCTGCCTGTTCTTCTGCAATGATCTGTTCTGCTTGTGATGTTAGTATTACCATGAGCATGACTTTGCTGGTGTGACTAATCAGGCTAATTGTACGGTAGTTCTGACACAATTATAGGTTATCCATCTTTGGGAGCATTATAACCAGCGATTGAGTCCAGGGTGTTGGCCATTCTCCTGTCTGCCAGATCTTGTTGCACATGTTGGTTAGAATGTTTATTACTGGGTCACCTCCTGCCTGAATCAGTTCACCTGGGATGTTGTCTGCTCCAGCAGATTTCCCCTTTTTCAGCTTTTGCACAGCCAGCTCCACCTCATCACGGAGAATGGAATGCCTGTCTATGTTAGTTGACGTTGGGCAATTGAGCACTGATTCATCGCACTTTGAGTCTTCATTGTATAACTCAGAACAGTATTCGGTCCATCTTTTTATTATTTCTTGTTCTTCTGTAATACATTTCACAGACTTATCTCGTATTCTTGAGATGCGACCTTGCTTGGGGGAAGTCAGATCTTTCACAAACTTGTAAGCCTTTTTTTGAGTTGTTCCTTAGTAGATTTTCATCGATGTCTGAGCATTGTTGTTCTATCCAGTTTGTTCTTGCTTTATTCATTTCGTTCCTGGTCTTTTTATTGATTGCTCTGTATTTGGTTGCTCCTTCTGGAGTTTTCTTTACGTTCTTAAGTTTTCTTCTCTCGTCGCATAGCTTTAGGATATAAGTGGAGACCCATGTTTTTTATTGCATGTTTCTTGCCAAGTATATCTTTTGCTGTCCAAATTATTGTGGTATTGAAGGTACCAGTGATTAGATCTATGTCCATATCCGTTTCCGACCCATATAGTGTGGTCTGTGGAGCAAATTTCCCTCAAATGTTTGCCTTGAACGCCTCTGCGATTTCTGGATCTTTCAGTTTATCAAGGTCGAAGCGTAATCGTGAATTGCTTTGTTTTGCTATCCTATTTAGGTGTAGATTTAAAGTAATAAGCACCAGATAATGGTCGCTGCCGATATCCGCTCCTGGGAAGCTTCTAGTATTAGCTGCTTTAATGCATGATTTAAATCGTCTTCTGACCAGTATGTAGTCTATTTGGTTACTATGTTCCCCGCCTGGGCTGTGCCAAGTCCATATGCTGGATTTTTTATGGTGACCAATTGCGTTAGCTAGAAGGAGGTTGCTGTATCGTGCAAATTCGAGGAGTTGAAGCCCTCTATCGTTGGCCAGGTCATTGCAAGAGTGTCCGCAAGTATCTGCCCAGTTGGTACATACATCTACTCCAATCTTTGCATTCCAGTCACCTTGGACGACGATAATATCTTTCTTTGGTGTTTGATCCATGATGTCCTGTACTTGGTCATAGAAGGCCTCAATTTCGCTATCATCATGGCTGGATGTAGGAGCATATGCCTGTATAATTGTGATATTGAAGGGTGTTGCTTTCAGGCGAATGGTGATGATGCGGCTGGAGACAGGACAACAACCTATGACTGAGTTTGTTGTATTTTTATGGATGAGGAATCCAACTCCATGTTCATGTCTGTCCTCCATGCCGCTAAAATAGATTTTGTGTCCATCTTCTATTGAGAGTTCTCCAAAGCTTTTCCATCGAAACTCACACAGTCCTATGACATTCCATTGGTATCGTTCTAGTTCGTGGGTAAGTTCTTTCACTTTTCCTGTCGCATTTAAGGTTCTTACATTCCATGTGCCAATAATTATATCTCCTCTTCTTTTAAGGTTGTATGGGGGTGTTTTGGTTGTGGTGCACCAGTAGTAGATTTGACGTCCCCACCCTGGTGTGCAGTGGCAGACGCGGCCTTTGTTAACCCGGGCGACGACCGAGTCGGTATGTGTTGAGTTAGTATAACAGTCATATGGTGTGTCTAGGGCAAGAATTGCTCGGCGGCGCCCATCCCTCTCCAAGCTTAACCACAGCCGGTTTCCTCCTTATCGGTGGCCCGCCTTTGTCATGGACACGTAGCCGTTGAGTTCGCATGTGAACTCGTCCGCCCTGGCCGGTGCTCCAACTAGTCAACTAGGAAGTCGTTCGCCCAGTTGTGCCGTGTCAGCACCACCCCCTCACGTGGTTTAACTGGTCAGCTGGACTGTTACCCGGGGTGTGGCGCTGGGAGCCACACGTGAGAGTTTCGAGAGATGGACGAGGACCAGTGAGTTTGACTACCCGAGGGTGCAGCGGCCACAGCGTCAAAGGATATTACATCTGCCCAGCGCTCTCTCAAATAGTTATGAGAACGGTAAAATCATTATTTTTTAAATTTTTATTGTGTTTAAATAAATATAAATAAAATATTTTAATTAAACATAAATGTGATTAATACAGTAGAATTTAAATTCATAAGTAGTAAAAATGTAATAATTTTTTTTTAACTATATGCGCAAATAATTTAACAAACCTAACTGGCATTTCGTTCGCGTTTAATATTTTTAAAAAATCTATAATGTGTCTTGTGATCCTCAAACTTTTAAAACTTTGATATTGCGTTAAATTAAACTATTTAACTCTTCTGCCTTAGTTTGTTATTTTTTAAAATACACATAGTCTAGATCTATTAATTTGTACTTAAATTCAACATTTCAGAGTATATGTCATATCTTATCTGTTACAGGCATTACAAGCGATCCTTAAATACAAGAAGATTTTTTGCGTCCTACGCTTATTTATGGTTTGTGTCTAGTCCTGCATTCTTATTAACATTTTAAAATTTTGATGAAGTATTGGTTTTCCTTATTTCTTCAAAGAACACATTCGACGCCCGAATTACGGATGAACTAGAATTTATGTTTGTTCTTGCTTACAGAATGACGATTGCATTTGAAAGAAATAATGGTTTATTATTTTTACCAATTGTTTTAGTGATGAGCAAAAATATGCTTTCAACTATTGTCAATTCCAAAATTTAAACTTAAGAAACACCAAAATAAGACCGATTAATATTCACCGTTGTAGTATAAATAAGTCTAGTAATTTGCCTTCTGCTAATTATGCATGTTTGTAGAGTTGTTAGAATTGAGGACAGCTATATTCGAGATTCTCAGTTGCTTGAAAAGATAGGAGCTGAAAAATGTTTATCTCTCTTAAAATAATATATGTTTAGGGTCTAGATCAGGGGTGCGCAACATTTGGGTTATTGCCGGTGTTGCTAAATAAATCCTCCGCCATACAGAGTCCCCCCCCTCCTTCCGGAGATTCCATTTTAAAAACATAATCTCCGGCGAAGAAAATATTTTCCTCCCAATTAAAATAAATCCTCCCCTACCCTGTAAAATAATGTCTCCCCGAAAATAAATCCTCCCCCCATAATACTTTCGATATTAAACACAGAGATCATTTAAAAACAAAAGAATACAGAATACATACTTTTGTATTGCTATAACATTCACACATGTGTTTACTGCAATACTATTTATAGTAGGGGTGTAGCAGGGTTGGACTGGGGAGTCCAAGCGGCCCTATCTTCATTTTTTTCCTTGTGCATTATTTTAATCTAAACCCGAAAGCTGAGGCCTCCATAGTCATGGGTCAATTTAACAAATTACAATTTTTAAAACCCAGAAAAACTGCGATAAATCGCATAAATCGTTTATAATTATCAATAAAATATTTAAAAAATTTCCTACTGCCTTGTGCGTTCTTCTCATTTGGTTTGAGTAAATATTTCTCTACAAAATTGTCATCAATAATAATTTCAACATTCTCTTCAAACTTGTTATTAGCCCAGGACACAAATCGTTTAACACAGTCGAGAAAAAACATCGAATTCACTTGCAACATTTTTAACAAATTGACAGTACAATCTACATTACGGTATGCTAAGAAAATTTTTTAAAAATTATAAAACGAAAAGACCGCTCCACTCCCAAACGACTTAAACCTTCTTATTGTAAAAGCTGGCCCCTGACAGAAAAACAGATCATCGATGCTGTTTTGGACGACACTTGTTTTGGACTGATTTAGTGTGACATTAACGTTACCCGATAGCTTAAAAGAACATTTTTATGAAATGACACCCATTTTTAAAATCATTAACGTGACAAGAGACGATATTGGTCCATTCATGCGTGAGCACGCATGTAAAAACAACCTATTGACAAGCGCCCGGCGCACGTTGATAGGAATTTATATTGGGGAAAATTTGTATTAGCTACTCCCTTATTAAAGTGGTATTTGACCCACGGGTTAGTGGTTACGAAAATTTATCAAGTGGTAGAATACAATCCGGTGACATGTTTTAAAACTTTTGGTGATAGAGTAACCGACGCGCGACGACAGGGGGATAAAGACGACATTTATTCAATAAAGAGTGAGACAATGAAATTGTTAAGAAACGCGGCTTACGGAAGATCGTTGACCAACAAAGCAAAACACGCGGACGATTCTTATTGTAGTGGTAGTCTTAGTGGTCCCCTCTTAAATAATCCTAGATTTAAAAAAAAATACAGACCTGGGTGACGACGTTTATGAGGTAGAAATTTATTTTAAAAAAGTTATTTTATGGGATCTCCCTCTCCAAATAGTTTTTTTTTTGTTTATCAATATGCTAAGCTTAGGATGTTAGAATTTTATTACGATTTTATAGATATAGGTTTATATCTCTCAACTCTGTGAGATGGACACAGACAGTCTTTACTTGGCCCTTACGACAAAAAATTTAGCTGACGCTGTTAGACCCCACCTAAGACAGGACTTTTACAAAGACTACGACAAATGGTTCCCCTCAGAAGTTTGTAGTAGACATAGAGAGGCTTTCGTTCAAGGCAAGGGTACTATTCCTTTAGATTGTCAGGGCTGTAGGGATAGGAAACTATATGAAAAGAGAACTCCAGGGGTTTTCAAGTTAGAGTATGAAGGGGAGGGTATAGTGTCTCTTTGCAGCAATACTTACCACTGTTTCGGGGACTATAGCAAGACCAGTACACAGGGGCTAACTAAATTACACAATACATTTGACAAAGACACATTCATGACAGTTCTGACATCACAACAAGCAGGGGGCGGTGATAACACGGGATTCAGAACACAGGGTTCATATGTCTACAATTACACACAACATAGGAATTCACTTTCGTATTTTTACATTAAGAGACAGGCTCACCCCGAAAAACGTTACGACATCTCCTCTGGCCATATAGTAAGTGGAAGCTCTAGGACATAACATACATGACTTTGACTAGACGACCCGGACGCTTGTGCTAGACAGTGGCGGATTTAGCTTTGTCTGCGTGGGGGGGGCCAGGAGAATTTTAGGGGGCGCAGCAAAATTTTACTAATATCAGAGCATTGGGTAAATACTAGGGCTGTTAACGATTAATTAATTTAATTTAATTGTTAACTTTTGAAAACTTAACGATTAATTAATCGTTAATTTCGATTAAAGCCAAAAATTTTAATTTATGATGTCATTTTAAGTAACACTCGTTTCACGTTCTTAATGAAAATCTAAATAACACTGGAATATCTCCTTTATATATCTACTTTTCACCAACTACGCAAAAAGACAAGCGTGTTGACATTAATTGGTTCAAGTGATGAGCGGATCTAATAGACAATATAACCAGCCGAGCCAGTGGCGTCGCTAGGGGGTGCGGTGGGGGCGGGCCGCCCCGGGTGACACCATCAGGGAGTGACACCAGACAGTAAAATTCTATATATTCCCGTTATTTGGCACTGGAAAACTCGGAGGAGTTCTATGGGTTAAATCATGACGGGGTGACACCAGGAGCTACCGCCCCGGGTGACACCATGAGCTACCGCCCCGGGTGACACCAACCCTAGTGACGCCTCTGAGCCGAGCTGAATAATCATTCACATGGAACTGAGAAAACTTAAACTGGTATGCTCAAAACGGTCTAGGCAAGGAATGACCTTATCGGATATATCGGTGTTCATTAATTTTCAACCATTGTACTGGATTAATGGATTCAAGAACTTTCATCTCCATTTTGTAACGCAGTAATTCATCAAAAGAGCTGTCAAAAATAAAATAAATGAAAATAAAATTTAAAAAATAAGTCAATTTTTTCGTGTTCGGATAAATAACAGCACTGCTTTTAGTCAATACTTTTCAACATAAACTCAAAACATCACCTAGTGTTGTTTTATGAAATAACTCCTAATAGTTCTCTACAAGCTATAGGTAGTTTATTACCAATAGCTCTTTACATAGTACAAGCTATTCAATTGTTGGTTAAGTACCAATAGCCAATAGCCGCACCCTATTCGTAACAGTGACAGTCAGTAACAGCTCGAGACAATTTTATTTCTAATTAAGTCAACATTTAACTTTATCAAACATATATATTAAGTTTTTAGAGCTACTAAAAATAATAATATTGTGACAGATGATGATCATCTGTATTTAGTATTTATCTAAATAATTTTAAAGTAAAATTAGATTAATTTACGAGACTAAATCATTTTGAAATGTTTATATTTCCTTTTTTTCTTAAATAAGGGAGATCACCACAATTTTAAAACCCTAACAAACTTTTTCCCCAAACACTGAAGCGATAGTTAGAGTTAATAAAGCAGGATGCTTTCGGCTACACCTAGTTTGATTATTTTATAAATTTAATTAATCCTATTGCATTTCTATTTTAGATGAAATAATACTGTGGAGTTTGTTGATGTTTGTGGAGTAGATAGAATGGGAAACACACTAAGTGACAGCGATGATGATGGTAAATTATTGGAAACGCACGTCGATGTAAGTTTTAAGTAGTCTGTAGTAGTAGAAGTAGTGTACACATTAAAATTACATGCTAATTTACTTTACTGTTTCATTATGCGGGGAACACATATAATAAAAATGACATATTTTTGCCAATCCGATATTCATTTTGTTTAACTTATTACTTTTTATGAACATGTAACAATTCACATGTAGTTTAGTTAAGTTTAGTTGAATCAATCAAATGAATGTTTTGATAGGTTTTAGCCAATTATTGAATACGAGCAAAATACCCGTGCTACGCTACGGGGTAGGCACAATAGGAATAACTTTAATTTGGTTTTGGGTCTCAAATTCAACTTTAAAATGAATGTAAACGCATCTGGAAAGTAGGGTAGTGATAAATCGAACCCATTTTTAATAAAAACAACGTTATGTGTGTCGAAAAAAATAACACTATTATTAATTTAAATATTACCCATCAATTTTGGTATATCTGCTTTAATATAGCATCATTATTATCATCCGTGGCTTGCTCCACCACATCCTTCCAGCTACAGCCCCTATAGGGCCCTGACCTGCTCAACCACATCCTTTCATTCAGATCGATTGATGACTTTCTTTCACCATGCTCGAACCCCTTTAATAACGCATGCTATATACTCTACCAGGATAACAAATGTCGTTAACAGTTACAAAAATCTAACTGGCAAGGCTCACTTTCTTTTCACGTGAATCAAATCATGAAAACAATATCTTTCCACATTATTCCTTTGGTTCTTAGAAAACACACATTTCATTTATAGTCTAAGCATTATATTACTTCAATACGAATAGAATATGCTTAGCCAGATAATATTTGTGAATATTGTGGCTTGGGGAGAGAGGAAAATATGGTTTATTTGATATCAAGGCACATGTTCCTTTAACTTGTATAAAAACATAAGAACAATGCTGCTTTTAAGACAATGATGAGAAATTGATCTCCTTATAAATGTTATGTCAATCATTCTATATTCCCACGCATTTTTCTAATAGTAACAATTCACTTTATATCAATCTTTATTCCCGTTGTACATTATTCATCTAATAAACTCAAAACAGCTTGGCACAAAATGAGTTGTTGTCAGTGTGCTTTTTTTTTCGACATAACACGCACTTTCTTATGCTATATCCTACTTATAAGTAATAATACCCGTGATATTTCTTTACACTTGATATATTTACACCTTAAAGAACATTTTTTACCTAAAGCGTATGTCATGCAACCGCATTGTTCGAGAAACGTACCCAATTTTTTAAAATGGATGTTTCATCATTCGTTAGGACTTTGTTTCTAGGCTTAGCATGGCCTTAGTCAAATTAATAGGATTATTTTATGGGTCAGATATTAATTATGTGAATATTAATGCTAAATTAAGGTATGTATGAGTTAATTTGTTTTAAAGAAACACCTTAAATCGCAAGGTTTGAGCTGAAAATGTACCCCTTTCTATCTACACCGTAGAAATTTATTATTATTTTTGTTTGTACATTTACTTTTTAAAATACTGGTTGTCATGTTAGAGGCGCAACATTAGCAGACATAAAAATAACCAAATCACACACACATTCGCACATAGCCCCTCCCCTCCCCCCACACACACAAATCATTATGATTTTTACGTCTATATTTTCAATTTTAAAAAAGTAATCAAGAGTTTAAACTTTTCCAAAAGGATATTATCAGTGGCTGAGAAATAGTGCCACTCAGGGATCTGTGATATTATAAAATCATGACCCTAGAAATGAAATGCACCCTTCAAATAGTTCACAAAATTGCTCCTCTTTAAAAAAAAATACAATTCCGCTTTTTAACCCCACTCTTACAACAGTGTATAAACACTTATACACGTACCATAATATTATTTAAAATCCCGGCGCAAGGGCTCATTTCTTCTAAAATCAAGCATAATGTAAAAACCATCTCTGAAAAAATCATTGGAGATTGTTCTTCTCATTAACAGTTTTTAAGTCACATTCAATGATTTCCCGTTATCTTTTATTCAAGCACCCATGCAGATCGCATCTGGCAGAAACTTGTGTTCATAACACTAACGGAATTTTTCATAATCCAGTGCATAATTTTAACTATACATAAAAGATTACGTGGTAACGTCTTTTCAATATTTAATTTCACTTTTAGCAATCTATGAAATAAATCGTTATTTCACAACTAAAACAAACACACTGTCACACGCACACACAGACGCACATACACACATAAACATAAACACACTCACACACATGCATATTCACACAATCAGATTATAATCAAGATAAAAAAGTAACATCAAATAAATTAATAGAATAAAAGCTTCATGACGCCACTTAATGTTTTTTTATTTTACGGCGCGCAAAAGCACACCCTCTGTTAATCTCAAACCCAAAATCATTATGATTTTTACGTCTATATTTTCAATTTTAAAAAAGTAATCAAGAGTTGCGTGGTATAGGGGCTTCTGACTGACTGACGGACGCGCTTAGGCGCATTATTATATAGATTGTTTTGTCATGAATGTCACTTCCCACCATCACACGAAAATTAAAATAGTGTTGTGTTGTGTGTGTCATACGACAATTGTTTACCCTATTTACAACTTAGCTGAGGCTACTCAAATTCATACTGCCTAAAAATTAACAGTCTTAAACAGTAAAGCAAGGGCTAAAAAGTAAAATTTAGAGTTCCTCGTGCTGCCATTCAGTGGATTGATTTTTATTTTTAAGCCTATTTACTATTTAAAATTTAAAGGATTAAACATTATTTACATTCATTATTTTGATAAAATAAAAGTAAAAGAATAGAAGTGCATTTCAGAAGCTCAGTGACTCATATAACATTTGGCAGTGGCTATTGAGTGTTTTGCTTAACGGGTAAGAGTTTGGAACAAATTAAACTCGCTAAGAGAGGTTTGACTGTAATGTCAACAGAAAGTCAATAAGCAAAATTCATTACCTAAATCAATTTATTTTCATACCAAACAGGTGCTAAAATAAAATATGCAAAATGTGTCCGAAAAGTACTTTAAATAAAGTTGCTTTCATTTAAAGTTTGCAATCTATCTAAATGTAAACTTTCTAATGTGTATACGAGGAGAATTTATTCTTGCAAATTATGTCTATCAAAAGACTAAGGCTTGCTCACAAATAATTTATTTATCAGTACATGGTACATTTTATAGCAATTATAATTTTAGTGTTCGTTTTCTTTGCAAAGTTGTTTTTCATGCTGTTGTGCAGTTTTTGTAGGACTATTCAATGAGTTTTCAGGTTTGGTCGTAATAATATAGCACATCACTCAAAAAATAGTTCAAATTTCCTTTCGAAGCATAAGACAATGTTTCTCAAATAAAATATTTAAAAGTTCTCTTTAATCTAATTGGTGGAAAGCGCACTCAACTGGCATACCGATGGTAATGTGTTTGAATCCATGCCAAGGCAAGGATTTGTTCCTGTGGCATAAGGAGTCCCTGAGCCACCCAGGTCCGCATGGGTACCTAACTAACAATAGTTAGGCGGCTGGGTAATGCGTGGAACCCTCATAGCCGTGGCCTGTGACTGCTGCATCACTTGCCAACAGATCATCTGTCATGGTCTGTGGAGGCAATTATCTTCTGCATTGTAGGAGCATCTGTATATCTAAGATAAGATATGATAATCTAATCAATTCTTATTTATATCCTTTTTTTAAGGTATATGAACTTAAAGTATAACTTTTTAAAAAATAGATAGTTAGGCAAAGCATATTTTATAATAAATAAGCACAAATCATTTTTTTAATATCCAGGATATATTAAAGAATAAAAGCTTGTTTCAAAACAAAAGTGGGCCTAATTAAAGTAGGCATCATTATTATTGTTGAAAGTTATTCAAAACTTTTTAAAAATCTAATTTTTCAGCTACTGCCTTGCCGTTGAAATTAACTGTTTTTAATAAGTATGAAAATTTCCTCTCATCATTGTAATCAAAGAAAAATAATTTAACTGCTAATTGTGTTACATTATGAAATAAATTCTGTCTGGAATCATATTCAAAATAAAAGACTTAAAATTGTAAAACAAGAAGATTTTGAGAAACGTTTACTAACTTAATAAGTATCAATTTTATTTTTTTTAAAAAAAAGAATATTTTCATTAATCATTCCTAGCTTGTGGAAGATAGGTTTAATCCTAATTTAGACTTAATAGTAAGTTATCAAAAGGTACAGCTTAAATAAAAAAAAACTGTCACTTATTGCACCATTCAATACCATCTGTATGTCATATTGCTGTAAGGTTTAACTAATATATTCTGAATCCTGATAATATTTTAATACTAGGGCTGTTATCAATTAAATTAAATTTAATCGTTAACTTTAGAGAAATTACCAATTAATTAATCGATAATTTTGTTAAGCTAAAAATAAAGATGTATGACGTCATTAACCTGAAAATTTCAAGAGAAGTAATAAAAAGAGGCAATGGAATTTTTTTTATTGAGTTTTTTTAAAAACATATTTAGCAATAATAATGAGTTATATAATGCATTTAAGTTTAGGCACTTGGATGAAAATTTCAAATTAATTTTAAAATATACAAGTAATACAGCTATATAGAAATTGTTTGATGATTAACAATAACATAAAGATCATCTTTTTATACCACATGTTCAAAAGTTATGATTTTTTTTCTAAGACCTCATAATAATCTGTTTCTCTAAGCTGTTTTCCTTCGCATTTTGTGCCCTTTTATGACATTTTAAAAAATGCCCATAACTTAAGTATTTCATTTAATTAAAAATATTATATAGTTGGGAGATATATTTAAATATTAGTAGTTCAATATAATGTCAATGAATTTAAATTTTGTTATTGTTAATTAAAAACATTGTTGTTTTTTTTTGTATTATTGTCCTTATAAAATTGGTTATTTTTAAGTTTACACTTTTAGAGTCTGTTTTTTAAATGTAGCAGTTTGTACTTTAAGAAAAAAAAAACTATTATTAATAATTAATTATTTATTAATAAATCTCAGAAAAAAGTAATTAAAAAGAATTCTTTAATTTTAATCACTATTTCATCGATTAAAATAATTTTAATCGATAAAAAAATTACAGATTAATAGAGAAATTTATCGGTAATTTCCGCAGCCCTATTTAATACACCTATTTCTTTTCAAATAACACATAACAAAATAAAATACAAACTTTTTATTAAAGATTAGCCACCAAGCAAACATTTACTATATAAATTATATTTAAACTACCGTCTTAAATTGAAACACATACACACCTGATAGAAGAGTGACAACCAACTTCTGTTTTCTATAAACCATTATTTGTATCAACAGCCAGAGGAAGATGTATCAGATGGAGAAGATGTCAGTGGTAAGTATTTACTTATGTCATTTATGACTTTCATTTTCTTATCATTCTGTCCATTTAAATTAATTAATAATAATACAGAACTTCTGCTATTATTTATATTTTGCTATAAAACGATATATTTAAGTTTTATTCAAATCCCCATGTTGTCCATATAATATTTTTTTTTGTTTAAAGTAGTTTTTTTCACTAATCTTTCTAGACATTGAAAACAAGCCCACCACTGATTTATGTCATCTTTTTGGGGATAATGCCACCCTTCGTGCTACAGCAACAAAAGTCAAGTAAGTGCCAATTTAGATATGACTTATGTTGAAATAGATGTATCACTTGATTCTGTTAACAATTAAGGAGACATTATGGAATAAGAGTTAAACATTGTTAAATTAACATTTTCTATTTAAAGTCTAATTAATGATATTAATATGACTGTTCAAATGAAAGATGAATTATCAATTATAATTTTAATTAAACTGGATGGTTTGTTAAAAATTAAGCTTATGTACTCGAGTATAAGTCAAGGTATTTTTTCAAAATTTAGAAGCCAAAAATATGGGATCAACACATAATTCATTTTATGAACACTGAGTTTACAGTAGTGATCATTAAAGAAATTTAAAATTCCACTTTTCAAGTGACAAATCAGGGGGTCGACTTATAATTGTATGATAATCTGCTTTCAAATAAAACAAATAATTACATGATTATATGATCCACCATTTTAATGTTAGAAAAATCTTTTTTTTTAAATTTGCAGGGAGAAAATTCCAGAGAATGTTATATTACAGCACAACTCTAACATAATGCAGTGGCTTGAGGGAAGACATGAGAGAATGGAAGTAAATAGTTTTCTTTAAGTCAAGTTTTACAAATCTGAAATTCTAAAATTAAATTATAGCTTTTGATTTGATTTATTGATTAATTTTAAAAAACCGTAAAAAACCAAGTTTTTGACTATAAATTCTTTATATATAAGACATAACTATAAGGATGTTCATTATAATATGCAGGTCAAAACAATCCGAAAATACAAAATTTTAGTTATGCCTCGTAAATCATGAATAAATTTTTAAAAAGTAATGTCAATGTAATACGCACCTTATTGTGCGACATGAAAGTTTGTTGAACATAATACGCGCCACAACACTCTTTCTAAAAAATTAACATGATACATAGAGATAAATAAAATAATCTAAAAATTGAATAATTCAATTACTGGTCAATCTGAAATTTGGTAAATCATTTTTATCATCGGCATGAGTCTGCCTGCAAAATTTCAGCTCGCTAGCTTATGAGGAAATGGGTTAAAAATCAATCCAAAGTTTTGCGGCAAGCACACACGCACGGGCTCAGACACCACAAGTTAATATTAAGGATTTAAAAATATAAATATTTTCTATGGAGTGTCAGTGTTATCAAATTTTACGTCTTATCACATAGCATTATTATTGTATTGTGTAAAAGCTGCATCTATAAATATCAGTGATTTTTTTTTTGTTTCATTTAGAATAAAAATCAGTTCGAAAAAATTAAAAATATATAAATGATTAGTTATTGTAAATTGCAGATTTTTAGGTTTTAGTTGAGAGAGTATCAATTTTTAATTGTTTCCTTAATAGTTAATACAAAGAAACATTTTAAAAAGACTCAGTCAACTTTATGGACTGATCTTTAAAATGGTTTGTTATCTCATTAGGACAGTATTACCTTAGCACAGTTCTGTGATATGCTTATGAACCTTGGTGTAGAACGTAATGATGCCATCAAGGTAAGTAAGTGTTAACAAGGAAATGTTAACATATCTATTAAAAATAATTAAGTCAATAATTTTCCTATTGTCAGTAATAAATTCAACATTGTGAGGTTCTACATTTCTAGTTGCTTTATCTAATATCCCTAACCCAGTACCTATGGTATTACAATATTTCTTTTTGAATAAATTAATTTTAAAAAAATCATTGTTATATTCCTTTTATCTGTTTTATTAAAATAAAAAACAGTACATGTCTGGTTTTTGAACAGTACATGATTTAGAAGAAAATAGCAATGATTATATATACCGTTGAAAGAAAGCTACTGAAATAAAGCATAGTAAGAAGTAGTAAAAGTAGTTACAGTATATACTCATTTCAACGCCAACATTTTCTGGACAAAATCTAGGAGAGAAAGTTTGGGGGTTGGCTAATGAACGTGTCATAGGAGATTTTTGCATGTATATTGAATATAGGTGTTGTTATTGAAGATCATCAAGGTCCTCTTCTACATTCTACAAGATTAGACTGCTTTATTAGTAGCTATAATATATCATTAAACATCTGCACTTACCTTATTTAGTCATTTTATTTATTTTTGTGAATGTTTTAATAAATTATTTTTCAAATTTTGTTTTTAACAACGAATTTTAATCTATGCACTTTTGCAATGTTTACCAAAGAATTTTTTAAAAAATACCCCCAACTCTTGCCCTAAAAATAGCACAAAGACAAAGATAGGCTGTAGAAAGTAAACAATCATAATGACAAATTCAGCTTGTAGTTAAAAAAAAATTGTGTGCTTTTTTTTTTTAAGCTGTCCTATTATTTTTTGGGGGTTATACATTTTTAGTACCTTTCTCTTCCAAAAGAGGGGGAGGTGGGCTAATGAACGAATAGGCTATAGAACGAGTATATATGGTAATTAATACATAAACTATAAATCACCACTCCTGTGTAATCACACTGCAGTGGGTGCTATATTATGAGTGACCACAAATAGAGCTGCCAGTGGGTGCCACATTATGAGTGACCACAAGTAGAGCTGCCAGTCACTTTATGAGTGACCACAAATAGAGCTGCCAGTGGTTGCCACTATATGAGTGACCACAAATAGAGCTGCCAGTGGTTGCCACTTTATGAGTGACCACAAATAGAGCTGCCAGTCACTTTATGAGTGACCACAAATAGAGCTGCCAGTGGTTGCCACTATATGAGTGACCACAAATAGAGCTGCCAGTGGTTGCCACTATCTGAGTGACCAAAAATACAGCAGCCAGTGGTTGACACTATCTGAGTGACCAAAAATACAGCAGCCACTGGTTGCCACTATCTGAGTGACCACAAATATCGCTGGCTGTGTCACTTTCTGATTGGCCACACATAGAGTAGGCAGTGGTTGAATGTTTTTATTTTATTTTAATGGTAGGACCAGATTTTAGTACTGCTGTAGTTTTTGTTTTTGAAGGATGATGGCAAAAATCTTAGCTTCCCCAGGTCCTATCTACACTAGTCGTAAAGTTGAACAATAGCAGATCTCCATCCATTCACTAACAAAAACTACACTTAGTTTAGTCAGGTTATCTTTTTTAACTTGTGTCTAGTGTAATCCTAGGAATCTACTTTGCCAACTAGGTATATAATATTGAATGAAAATAATATAATCGCCTGATAAAGAATGTTTTTAATAAATTTAAATACTTGTATTTGACTTGTGTGTCATTGTAGGCTTTCCTCCAGTTTGACTGTGATGGTAGTGGTGTGGCTGATGTGCAGACCATTATTGAAGCATTAGGACAATACTCAAACCGCAGTGCATTAGGTGAACTGGGCAAGTCTATTCGCATTCTGCAGTCATGTTCCCTGACCCCTGGGTTTGTGGATGTCTATGCTGGGACAACACATCCTGTGGAAAAACATGGAGCTCGAATCTTGAAAGTATAGAAGACAAATATTATAAATTGACTGTTTCCTTTATGTTTGAGAAATAAAAATTTTGATATGAAAGCATTATCTACCGATTGTAAATTTATCATTTTTAGAATTTATGACCTATTCATTTAAGTCGGTGATGGGATTATTTGGCTTTAGGAACAAATATTCTAATTTCTTTAAATTTAAGGCCTTTAGCTCCTGGGGTAATGATCATCTGAATCTTACATTTTCTTTTAAGTTTCTAATATTTAAAAGCACTTTATTTATATTTTAGTACTTGCATCGAAACCGTGCAGAAAGCTCAAGCCTGCCATTTCCATACCTCAACAGCTTCAATAATGTGTTCACAATGAGATCATCAGTATTGAAATCTATGCTTCATGCTACCAAGGATGAGGGTAATTTTTGAGAAGCAATGCCAATGTTGAGATTGAGAAGGTTAAACTGACGAGCATGGTTCTACAAACATTTCTGTCTCTCATATACTGTGTATTCAGTTATGTTGTACAAAGTAAAAATTCAAAACTAAAGTGTGCATTTGATCCATTTAAATTTACTTTGAAATGGCATGTTTAAAATTGCTTCTTTTCAGTTAAAGACTTTGAAGTTGAAAGTGACCTCAATGAAATGGAAAAGAGAACAATCTACAACTGCTTTAGTTTTATAGAGGTCTCATCCAACCCAACAGAGGCTCATCTGTGAGTTGTTAGTCTAAAGTTGGACATTTCTATTCTGATTTCACAAATTTTGCATCTTTTAATGAATAACTTTTAAAAAGTTCACAATTTGATACATATCTTATGGTCATTTTAGGCTTACAAATAATTCAGGGTGAAATAATTTCAGGCTTAGAAATAATGCCACATTCTGGCAATCTGATGGTGCAGCAAGGTCACACTGGATAAGGTAAGTTCTAGAAATGAACATGATATGATACTGCAAATAATTTTTTTTTTTAAATGACCTAAACTTGACAGTAAATCTATTCTACTTATTACAATTAATTTGACCCAACTTTTTTGATCAAATAATGTGTTACATGAGTATTCTATCCCTCAAGTTTTTAATGTCTTAATTTTTAAAAAAATCAATTTTTTATAATTTGTAAAAATGACAGAATCCTGTCATCACCAAAATAACCATTTCACTGCTAAAATAGTTTTTTTCTTTCAATAAATGAAGTAATTAAAAAATCTTTGACATACCCTCTCATAATTATTTTGTACATTTAAGTTAATCTTTTCACTCTACAACTGTGTTGGGACTAGTTGCTATGACTGTATGAATGTATTGAGACAATTTTTACACCTACTGCGTTGAAATACCATTGTAACAAAACATTGACAATTTTTTTATTTCAAAATTGCTGTGATTGTGGTTTAAAAAAAAAACTTTCATAATTTCATCAACAAACATTTTGAAATAATGAAAGCATAACTCAGTGGTGCTTAGATGTTTCTGTCTGAGTTTCATCTTTTTTTCTTTTCCTTGCTCTCTCCAGGCTTCACATCAAGAACAACATAATGCTGAAACATTTATCCATTGGTGTTGTGTCCACAGACCAGAGTTACATGCCAGAGCTGGTCACTGTGGCTGTAGGGCAGTCACCAAACAAGCTCAGGGAAATTAAAGAAGTCAAGATAGAAAAGTTAGTGTTCTCTTTTTTTTTTAAGCAAAGTATCTTAGAGTATTTTTTCCCCTCAAATATATGAAAAATGATTTGAAGTTTTTACACAATTTTTATAGAGATTTTGGT
The DNA here is from genome assembly GCA_002072015.1 of Radix auricularia. NCBI lineage: Eukaryota > Metazoa > Mollusca > Gastropoda > Lymnaeidae > Radix > Radix auricularia. The sequence goes on along the minus strand of MUZC01000325.1, from coordinate 404,798 downwards.
TCTATAAAGGAACAACATATAATTCATGATCACTCTAGAACCAAAAGAAAGATAACTCTAAATAGAAAATGGAACCTTAAGTCATGAAATCTCAAAACTAAAAACCTTTAAATAGAAACTTCAACCATAAGTCATGGTCTCTAAAAACTAAATAACTTTATATAGAAACTGCAACCATTATTCATGGTCTCTAAAAACTAAATAACTTTATATAGAAACTGCAACCATTATTCATGGTCTCTAAAAACTAAATAACT
>MUZC01000325.1:377796-404089 GCA_002072015.1 Radix auricularia | reverse complement strand
ATGGTCTCTTAAAAACTAGATAACTTTATATAGAAACTACAACCATAAGTCATGGTCTCTTAAAAACTAGATAACTTTATATAGAAAGTACAACCATAAGTCATGGTCTCTTAAAACTAAATAACTTTATATAGAAACTACAACCATAAGTCATGGTCTCTTAAAAACTAGATAACTTTATATAGAAACTGCAACCTTAAGTCATGGTCTCTAAAAACTAGAAAACTTTATATAGAAACTGCAACCATTAGTCATGGTCTCTAAAAACTAAATAACTTATATAGAAACTACAACCATAAGTCATGGTCTCTAAAAACTAGAAAACTTTATATAGAAACTGCAATCATAAGTCATTGCATCTAAAAAGTAAGAGAAATGTTCAACATTCAAAACTTGTATTCCATTAGGTTCATTAATTTGAGTTAAGGAGATGTATTTGTTATACAAATAATTTAAATTTAGGTTTCATGAGTTCATGTACAGTGGAACCCACTTACCTCGAGCTGGCTTAAGTTGACCACCCCATTAAGTCGACGTTTTTTTTTGGAACCGCCAAATTCTCTCTTTGTCTTAGTATTTTCTCGTCGTTTAATTCGATTTTTTTAAGTCGCCGAAACCTCATAACACGAGCACAAAAAAGGTCAAATTTGCCACTTAACATCGGTTAACTCGACCAATCGCAAGCTTTTAAAAATGTTTCACCAGTGTCTGCTGGTGACGTCACAGCCCACTTGCTTCTTGCTCTCAGCGCTGTTTTGTTTTTGGTACCATGGCAATGCGATCAGCTTGCTATGTGTGCTGGTGACGTTTTCGTCACAGCCCATGCGCTGAGACATGTGTTGCTAACTTAAATCGCCAGTTTCAGAGATGTGTTGGAAAAAATTAAACGTTTTTATCGATAATCGACGTTGGTTTTTATTTTAAATTTGTAAATTTCTGCTGTCAGTTGGTGCACATATACCTTCTGTTGTTAGCAAACATGTATGTACAATTTTATAGCATGCCGATAGCTTCATCAAACAAATAACGGCAATGCTGCCCTGTCAAAAAAAAAACTCCAAAAACACGTGCATGAACAATATCATTTATTAACGCTAGTGATGGGACGATACCAAAATCATAGGCTGCTTACTGTAAGCAAGGCTCCCCAGATTTTAAAATATATAATATAACAGACTACAGACAGTTTACTCTCAATCTCCCAAACCATTGTTGTTGGTTAGTCCTATTAGCATCAAGTTACCGAAGGAATTGTAAGCTGAGGGGATCGTATGGAATAATAAAATGTACCGTGTGCAGTGTCCAAACTTGTTGTCATTGGCAACCATTCATCCTTCAACCTCATTTTGACTATTACATGTACTGTACTACTGCTTTGTTCTCATTTTTTCATTCATAAGAAGTGGCCGTGTGCAAAAGCCATTTAACTATTGGTTAGAATTAATTAAAATATGTCAAAGTTGAAGGTTCAAAAGGAGTACCTAATTTTTTTGTGAAGTTTATATAAGACGATAGTTCTCTTTGTCATGAGTCATAAATAGGTCACGATAGACCATTCCGAGTCCAGAAGAGAATGGTTCGGGGAAAATGAGGGGATGTGTAGGCTACTTATTTGTGTAGCTTGTAAGGAAAATCAAGCAAGTCGCTTCGAAGGCACAGTATCGCTCAATCTTGGAATCACCGCAAAATGGCGTTATATTTAAACTTAAACTGTCTTTAAAAACGAACGGTCTTAACAACCTTAAGAAAGCGTGAAGAAATAGGGTCCCGACATTCCGATACGATTCTGATTAATCGTCCCATCACTAATTAACGCACATCACGTACATATAGAAATTTCAAGCGCATGTTAATATTTTGCCGCCATATTGGTTTTCGCTTTAACTCGATCATCGGTTATGTCGATGCCATTTTTCATTCCCCGACGCCGTCGACTTAAGCGGTTTCGACTGTATAATAATATTGTAAATTTGTGAGTTTTAATTTCTTTTAATTTCAGTCACGTCACTGGCCGAGTCGTATTGTTGAGAAATATGAAAGTTCACTATCCTTGTAAGTCAAAATTCTGTATCTGCATAGTTGTTTTTTTCACATGTTGATCAAAAAGAGCCAGGAGAATTTTCTTAGTTCCACTTAATCACATGACTGAAGACAGTTCTATGATTATTTATTTTTTTTATAGTTAGAAAATAAAATGTTAATAACATTGTAAGGTACTGATGTTACACAAACACATCAGTGCTCAGATTATGATGTATTTTGTTGCATTGTGATTAAAAAGCTTATTGTTGACCAGATGTACAGATCAATATTAAGCGTTGCCACGGAGATGGCTGTGACACCAGGATTCATGGGATCAAAGCTGTTGGCTTCAAGTAGGGAGTTTTTAAAAATTGTATACTGTTAGTGGCAACTTAAAAAAAAAAAAGACATTTCATGCCCCATCAGTGCGGGCACAAAATTTTTTAAAACATGGATTAATATATTAATTCTGAAACTGTTTGCTCTCAAAGCGAAAAAAAACAACTCATAATACCTTGTTTAAATAAAAAAAAATTCAAAGAAAAACTACTATTGCACAGAATTTACAAGAGTGAATTAATTGTTCTGTGAGCTGTTGCTGAAAGTAAATTTATTGTTATTGTTTTAACTTAAGTGATTAATTGTTTAGAGATGAGAAGATATTTATAAATGAGAGTAATATGACAGATGATTAAGTGAAGTTAAATGTCAATCTTCATAAAAAATCCAGGCTCGTGAGGGAACAAGGTGTCACTACAGTGATGGATGCATCTGCCCTTTGGTACTTACAGATGCTAACCACAACTGTGTCCTTAAACTTGGCCCAGTCTCAGGGACTCAGGGCCCTCTTGCTTGGAAACACCAAGTGAGCACTCGGTTAATAGAAACGTCATTAACGTTTAATGCCCCAGAACGTTTTCGCCAAACTTCCGCCTCAGTCCCATAAGGAATCCTTGTATTCCAATCAACTGGTTATGAAATTTTAAAAATTGTGTAAAATGTATTTATATTATTATTGTCATACTGACTTTAAAAAAAATAATAGTCATTTTACATAACCAAAAGACTGTCTTGACTTTAAAACTATTTTTACCTGCAGTTTAGAACTATTATTTTTATAATAAAGAATAGCAAAATCACATCTTCAAAAAAAATTACCCGTAAAAACTACAAAATTTTTGTGAATCTAGCCATAACAGCCGCCGTAGCTGGAAGTCGAATACATCATCTTTCATGCACTAAAGAGTTTACTTTCTGTCATTTTGTTTCTAAAGAGAGTTCTATCAAGCCGCGCATTACCAAACTTTGACATAACAGACGAGCGCGTTACCACGCTTTGGGGCATTAAACGTTAATATGATTTTGTTATAAGATCTCATTAACTGATGATGGTTCAATAGGGCTAAATATAGTATAAAATTGATATCGACTGTGTTTGTATCAGCCTTACCGTCAGTTGACTGTGTGTTTGTATGAGCCACCCCGTCAATCGACTGTGTTTGTATCAACCACCCCATCAATTGACTGTGTTTTTTATCAACCACCCCATCAATTGACTATGTGTTTGTATCAGCCACCCCATCAGTTGACTGTGTGTTTGTATCAGCCACCCCGTCAATCGACTGTGTTTGTATCAACCACCCCATCAATTGACTGTGTTTGTATCATCCACCCCATCAATTGACTGTGTGTTTGTATCAGCCACCCCATCAATTGACTATGTGTTTGTATCAGCCACCCCGTCAATTGACTGTGTGTTTGTATCAACCACCCCATCAATTGACTGTGTTTGTATCAACCACCCCGTCAATCGACTGTGTTTGTATCAACCACCCCGTCAATCGACTGTGTTTGTATCAACCACCCCATCAATTGACTGTGTTTGTATCAACCACCCCATCAATTGACTATGTGTTTGTATCAGCCATTTTATTCATTGACTATGTGTTTGTATCAGCCATTTTATTCATTGACTATGTGTTTGTATCAGCCACCCCATCTATAATACTGAAGTTTTAAAATAATTTTAACTTTTTAAAATTTAATTATTAACATTTGTCATTATGCTGTTTAGAAATGATTAGGACATCAATAATAAAAGATCTATTTCTTGGGGTTTACATACATTTCAAATGATTAAGGTCTCCATCTTGTCCACAGGAGAGCTCTTGAGTCAATGCCCCCGCTAGTTCTCAGCACATCGAGCCCAGAGAAACCAGCGTTCTTAAGTCGAGCAGTCCTCCAGGAGATAGAATCTTTCACACACCAGCTGGCTCAAAGGTGCTTGGCATTAAAAAGAAATTGTTAATACATTTCCTCACATTATGCATATTGCTTTTTATAGCTTAATGGAAGCACAATCATCAACAGTTGAATGCATCTATTGCCTGGCTTTAAAACATACAAGTTGTTAAAGAAAAAACATCACATTCTGAATGACATAAAATAAAGATGAGACTGAAATCAGGCTATTAGAAAGAAAAATATAAATGTTATTAAAGCAAGGTATGTAAAGGCCTGACAAGATGTCACAGACGCCTTGTTGAACCTACACATAACCTGTTTTAATAACTTATATTTATTTAAATGACATATGATTTTCTGTGTATCATCTTAATTTAATTTTTTTTCATTGTGGTCATCAAGAGATAACATAAGAATATAATGACCCCCCTAAATTGGTCAACAAGAGATAATATGAGAATATAATGACCCCCCCAATCTTTGGTCAACAAGAGATAACATAAGAATATAATGACCCCCCTAATCTGTGGTCAACAAGAGATAACATGAGAATATAATGACCCCCCCCCCTAATCTGTGGTCAACAAAAGATAACATGAGAATATAATGCCCCCCCTAATCTGTGGTCAACAAGAGATAATATGAGAATATAATGACCCCCCCAATCTGTGGTCAACAAGAGATAACATAAGAATACACTGACCCCCACTAATCATATTTTTTGTGCGATTGATGATCCTTGCAGCTCTGATATCCAAGATCAGACAACACTGGAAGGTCTTCAAGTTATTTTAGCATTTAACCTGGCCAGAGGCAGTGTTGCTGGGCTGATCAAGTTACTCAATAAGCTTGTTGGTGAGTTGTCACTTTTAAGTATGACTTGTAAGTTAATTTTGGTGATCAGAGTTGTCATGGTTGATTTAAGTGGGTGATCTTGCAGTTCAATATCTTTGTAACTCATCAAAACTGCCCCGTACAAAATGGCCCCAACATAACAGCCCCCGTCAAAATGGCCCTGGTCAAATTGGCCCATGTCAAAATGAACTCTGTCAAAACAGCAATGGTCAAAAGGCCCTAGACAAATTGTTTGCAATGTTTAACAAAATTTAACTTTTTTGTATTTTAACCTTTTGTCAACTTTTTCACCTTTTAAGAAATAACCTACTAGCTAATGATACCTAGAAATAACCTACCAACCAATGATATCTAGAAATAACCTACCAACCAATGATATCTAGAAATAACCTACCAACCAATGATATCTAGAAATAACCCATAACACACTGGTGGGGGATGATGCCGGCAATCCCATCTGTTATAGTCTATTGACAAATAATGCATGTTATAAGAGGTAAAATGAGTGCACATCCCATTAGCTACCGAACTATTCATTTATTAAATATTTTTAAGGTAATCCCTTTTACAAATTTTTTAAAATCAATATTTAAAGTTTATAAACCTAAGATAGTACTCACCAAATTCACTTTTGGTGTCACTTGGTACTGATCTATGGAATATTTTTAAAAAATGCATAATTTTGGTTCACTGTTTTGTTGAAAATAATGAATTAAAAAAAGTTTGTTGAATAGTTCTTTGATGTAAATGATGCTTGTACTTTCACATATAATGAATTCTTAACTAATTCCAACACCAGAACTCCCCAGTTTAAAGATGCCTTGTGCTGATCTCTTATTCAAAGCCATTGTTGCCAGAAACAACTGCTGGGAAAAGCTAGGTAAATTGAGATTTTTAAAAAAGCATTATGATCTTCTGGACAAATAAAATCTGGCAGCTGAAAGCAACATGTAGGTGCCAGGTTGTTTATTATATTTCATTTTAAAGATTTCAAATATTATATCTCTTATAACTTGGGCTGGTCATTATTTAAAGACAAGATAATTGTATTATAAAATGTGTACAAATTAATTTTTTTTGTTTTGTAATTTTTGTGTGTATTATTAGGTGTGCACATCCCTGTGTCATTCGTAGCATCAGATGGGGGTCCAGGTATGTCCAACATTGGTCCAGATGCTGTGATTGAACCCCCATCCACCAGCAACACCAGCCGTGGTCTCCTTTCAACAGCCTCAAACAGAGGTATTCAGATTTTCACCTGTGTACAATAATCCATTACAATTTTTTTTTAAAATCTGAATATGCTAGATGAAAATTTTGTTCAAAAAATTATTTCAGTATATTTAATCCTAAAGACACAATCATTTTCTCCTATTTAGTACACATTTCTGTTGTAATTATATTTATGTTAAACTATTGATAGTAAAGGAATGCTTGCAATTAAGGTTGTTAAGACCGCTCGTTTTTGAGGACCGGCTAACCACTCAAAAAAAGACAGGTTAACCGCTCGTGCTTTTATCCCTAATGTTTTGAGAACTAACAAGAGAATGTTGTCGCTCGCGTCGTCTGATGGCATCAAAGCCCGCTTCTCCCCGCTTGCGTTTAGCTCTTTCCGCATTGCCCTCAATTCATAGCATTTTTTTTAAATCCAAAAAATTAACTAAACAGTGATGGTTAATTGTCTTTTTTATATTTTATTTTGAGGACTCGTAGTTCACCAGTCTAAATAAGAGGACAGGTTCAATGGTCCGTTAAAATTATCGAAGTATTTTTCATTAGTTTCAAAAACCAACGCCTCGCCCCGTCTGTTTTGACGTCTTGTTTACCTCTCTTGTGTGTGATGCCGGTCAACTCGCGTATTAAAATCAATAATATAATAAAATTATAAAGCTATGGAGTAAACACTGATGATAAAATGGAATTTATTTTTTTAAAAACATATTATTTTTCAATCGTCAACTCCTCAGAATAATTGAATTTTGCGATTCACACGTTCACCCTCCCCGTTTTTTTCTGTTCAAATAGGGTTTGAGCCACACTAGCCGTTCTGTTAATGTGGTAAACAAATGCCTTCGATAGGCAGGAAAACTGTCACTAAAAGACCGAACTCGAATTTGTGGGCCGATCAATCGCCCGGTATCTTTGCTAAGTCTTTCAAATACCTCTCGTAATATAGGTACAAGTACTTCACTAAGCGGCGTGCGCCAATACGTTTTTTGAATGCCTGAAATGGACTATAAGCCGGTGATCAGAAAATGCAGATAGATCATGGGGTCATATGCTTTTATAGCTTTCTTTGTCTTTATAAGAAACAGACTATAATAAATATAAATAGAAACAGCCTCGGCCTTGACTGTTGTTGACATCAAACACGCACTGTTATTAACTAGTACTATTAGTTGTGAACTTTAGTGAAGCAAGGCTATAATGCATCATGTACGCACGCTTACAGCTTGGAGACTGAAGGTTTGATTAGTTTGAATGCCAACCTAGGCTACTTGTCAGCTGGATCGTGGTATAGCTTTTACTCACTGTAACAAAGGGAGAGGCGCGAGGCGTGTTACAGCTTGTGTTTTTTTCACCACGTTAACTCTAGTGTTTTTTTGTTTTTATTTTTTTAAAAAAATTTTTCCCCGTTACACGGTCCTGGGGTCCTGAATAAAGATGACCAATCCTGATCTGAGGACCGGTTAACTGGCTAACCAGTTAACCGTTACCAAGCTTACTTGCAATGATACTGCTGTATTAAATAAACAGTAAATTAGTAGGGCTGGTACTGATTAAAAAAATTGTGTTTGATTAATCCGGAAAAAATATTTAATCAATTAATCTACTAATTTCTATTAAATATATTTTTATAACGCATATATAGATCCCGTTAGTTGCAATTATTTCAAGAAATTGTAGAAGTCTCTTAATTCATGGTCCCCAATTTTGTGACTTAACACACCAAATTCTGTCTGCTATGCAAGAAATAAAGAGGAAAAACCTTTTTGTTTATGTATGCATGTCTAAATAAATAATAATAATATGAGGGAAAAGTATATAAGTAACAAAAAATAGAAATTATAAATAAATTTGAAAATTTTAAAAATAAATAAATAAAAATTAATCGATTAAAATGATTTTAATCGATTAAAATTTGTAATGATTAATTAATCGTTAGTTCCCGTAGCCTATAAATTAGACATGGTGTTTCACTTTTAACTGACAGACCTGCTCTCAATTACCTTTGATGCTTGAATGACGTGGTTTTAAACAGTTCAGAAAATATTACAATAGTCTCTTGAAATTCCAAATTAGATAATAATTTAAATAGTTTTATACTGAGGGTTGCTGATGTCCATCCCACCCATGAATAAGATCTAATGGGATAAGCACTGATTTCGAGGATTGTTGAGCACAGGTCTGACACCTAAAGGTCTATTGTTGTGAGATAAGATGTTCCAATGCCCTACCATTAAGCTGAAGCCCGCTTTAACTCTCCCATTACAGTTTACCTGACGGATGAGGGCAAGACCAAGTGCACCATGATATTTAAAGCTGAAGAGAATGTACAGCTGACCAAGATCAGGATTCAGGTTTAGAGTTTATAGTTTTTAAATCCCTTATATTAACTTCAACGTCATCTCTTTCTCTCTCGGCAGAAAAAATAGTAAAAAATGACCCACTTCCCGTGATGCTATTGAGCTGAAAATTTTGCACATAGACTTGTGTTATCTAACAATGCATTGTATCAAAATTTTGACAGAATATACCATAATTAAATAAATGTACCTTTACTTTATCTCTATTTAACAATGGTAGCCGTTTGTTGTTGACATCCACGTGTTTGCTGGAGTTTAGGCTTGCCATCAGTGACCTCCGCCCCCACCCAATTTTACAGCAAGGGGAGTTCAGTCATGTTCAGTCTGTAAATGTTTGTCAGGCAGTGCATGTTATTTTGAATTCAATCAATACTTTTAGTTCTGTCCCATATATAAGGAATGTATAGTCAAAAACTTTGTTTTTACGGGTTGTTTAATATTTTTGGTCTTTACAATCTCTGTTCATTTGTTTTTCTCCTCACTACTTCAATATTCTCTGGATACAATATTTATTTATTTATAGTTTATAACGACAAGATTGAGTTATTTTGACTGAATTAGCTCGGTGATTTCTTTCTTTTCTCTGATAGGTCTCCTCTGGAAACAAAGGCCCAAAACATGGTCTCATCTTTGTGTACAGCCCAGAGTAAGTATAACTTTGTACATACTGTGGTATTATTGATCTGTACAACCCAGAGTTAGTATAACTATGAACATACTATAGAATTATTGATCTCTACAACCCTGAGTAAGTATAACTATGCACATACTTTGATATTTTTAAGTACAGTATAACTGTACCTATGGTGTTATCATATAGTACATCACATAGTAACAAAATGAAAATTATGATATACTATTTGTTTACAACACATGCTATGTAAGACAGTTTTTGCTAATAATCTAGATTTAGTCTTAATTTAGTCTCAGACTCTGTGTTTTATAATCTAATTACTAATTAGGTCTATACCTGATCTGAGCTCCAAGTTTGATCCAGAAGAACATATCAATCACTTCAGCAAGTATGATTTTTGGAGAGAAAAAGAATTTGAGTTCAGCATCACATTCAGGTCTGTCATTAAGAAAATATTGTTTATGTATTCCAAATGTAACTAATAGAATGGAGTTCACTTGTCATGTTTTCATTAGGTGAAATGCTTAATCTCAAAGTAGATTTCTAAAAGAGATAAGGTGNCATTATGTAGTTATCAGTAATTGTGTTTAGATTTTAGACATATTTTTATGAATTTTCTTGTGTAATGAATATACCTGACATTTTTTTATTTAAAAGTCATTTCTTTACATTTTAACAAATTTTATTTTCTATTTAATCTAACTACAAGTCACCACAAATGATGACGTAAAACTCTCTAAACTTTTACACATATTCTAATGACGTCAACTAAAAAAAAAACTAATTCTTTTGCACGCTTTCGCACCACTCTTCAATGCTTGAAAAACTATGTATTCGACTTCCGGCAATGGCGGCTGTTCCCTGCGCTAGTGTTACCTCTTGATTCGAAATATTTTTTGGTAGTTTTAACGGGTTTTTTTAAGGGATCGAGTAACTGAGTGTTGATGCACAAATGGCAGGTCAGGACATACAAAAAACATATATACCTCATGGGTCTAGGACTTATAGATGCTGAGATCAAGGGTGATGACAGACGGACGGACGGACAGACAAAACGGGGGACTTCTCGAAAATGCGCTTAAAATATATATATTTCTGTGGTCAGTCAGAGAAGTTTTTAAGACCTGAGTCATTAAATAAATGTAACTTTCAGAAATGCTGGGCTCGGTGGACAACCTGACAACCCTGTATGCTATTTCCAGTTAGATAATGACTGGTAAGTGGTACAATTTCAATGAAATTTCAATACACCTAATTAGTTTTTACGTTTAAAATATGTCAAGCGTTAGGGAAGATTCCTTAAAAAGTTTTTTTTGTCTGTGAGATTGCAGCGATATTTGTATTTGACAGTAGTGAATAAAACAGTTGCAACTTAACGGGATCTATGTATGTTTATACATTAATGATTTAAGTGGGTGATCATGCCATCAATACATTTGTTTTATCTACTCATTGTCCGGGGCTATAAGCTGGAGTTTAATACTTGCATCATAACCATTAACTCTCAATGATTTCTTTGTGTGTTTTTGATCTGGCATTATAAAAAGGTTCTTAAACTCTTGCAGTGATGAGATTGATGCTCCGGTATATTGGAATGCTGTGGGAAAGGTAATTATTAAAACAACTCACTCTATTTCCTTTGTTTTTATAATTAACCCTTTATTTCCTTTGTTTTTTACAACTAACCAAAGTAGTGTTATAGTTCTTGGTGTTTAAGGAAAGATTTTTAAAAACGTAAGGTATTCTAAACTAGATTTGGATTCAGGTGTGACACAAACACATTTTTTTTCTTAAACTTTTCTTAAGTCTTCTTATTTTTATATTAGAATAATTTGGCATGGAGGATTTATAAAGATTAACTGTATTGTAAATATAAGTCAATGGAAAAATTACTGACCATCACTTACAGTCATATATCATTTCATGATTCATTCCATCGATAATCTACCTTGGGTTCCTAGTACCTGCTGGTGACATTCCTGGAGCCAAGGGATGAGTCAGCAACCAGACTGGGAATCATTTCCATCAAATTCTTTGGCCTCACCAAAAACTTAGTTCTTGATTTCAAAGATCAGGTAAGATATCTTACTAGATATTTATTTCTGATAATTCTAAAAATATCATGCAATATTCCACACACACCCTCCCCACAATTGTCTTATGAAGACTGATTGTTGCAAGGGAAATACTATTAGCATAATAAAATTAAGTGAACAGCATTTTGAGGCAGTTAATTAAATCGTCACATTAAAATTACATTACCCCAGAATTAATATAAGATTGATTCAGTATTTACAATTTTTTTGGTTGTTTTTGTTAGCTAAAAAACTCGTTAATGTTTTAAAGTATATATGGTTTACAAATTATAATTCATTTTTTACTAAGGTTTGTTAACAATTAACCAATCTTAAGATCATGACTGGTCCTGTTAAATCTGGACTGGCTTTGAATATTTTCAAAGAGTATTACGCAAGTTGTTTTTTTTTATGTGTCAAGTCAGTCAAATTTTGAAGCACCCATTAAATTTTAAATAAAATATAATTCTGGTGAGTTTAGGAATGAAAAAAAAAATTCCTTTATCATCACTGTTTGTTACTCCTTACTTTGGCACATGATTTATTTTTAAATTCACTGAGTTGACATTCACATGACACAAGAGAAGTAAAAACAATGTCACCTGCGGGCAATGCCAGAATGGTCATGAACGGAGATTTGCTTAAGTTTTAATTCTCCTGCAGGTTTTAATAACTAAAGAAAAATAACTCACTACAGCCAATGAACAGTTCACCAGTTCATCTTAAAAAAGATATTAAGAGGATGCAAATGGTATATCTCAGTCCTTTAAACAATCATTGATATTAAAACATTGATATATTAAATTTAGAAAAGGATTTGCTTTATGAAGTTAATGGTATTAGAAATGGATTTGTTTTATGAAGTTGTTTGTATCAGATAAGGATTTGTTTAACAAAGTTAATGGCATTAGAAATAGATTTGTTAAATAAAGTAAATTGTATGTTACTCGACAGAAACCGCTTACCATCCCTGACCCATCAAAAAGACAAACTTGTGAACTTCATGAGATCATTAGCCTGGTATCAACTTTTGTTACAGACATTGCTACAGAGCAGGTTTGTATTTCTCCTTTTGATCTGTTGAAATAATTATCTCTAACCCTCTTGAGACTAAGACTGTACCAGTGCCACAATAATGCTTATGTAAAATATATGATTTGAGGATAATAACACTATGCATATTTTAGGGAATGGAATAAATTAATATTAGATATCCTAATTAGCAAAATTTATGCATGCTGTCTAAACCTAACATGTCTTATCTGCAGATTTTTGTTTAATTATTTTTAGTTTGAAAGTTACAATGACATGCATTTGCAGAACTGTAAAAAAAAATCAAATAGGATGAGGTGTACTTAATCTTATAATTCCAGATCACTTATTTCTAAAGCATTGAAACAATAAAATCACTGTCAAATGAACCTTCCTAAAAGAAAAAACTCACAGTGTCAGCTCATCTTCAATCTTGCTTCTATTTTTCATTTTTTAACTTCAAATTGCTTTTATGAAAAATATACACCAATAAATTATGATATAAAAATATTTTTTTGAAATTGAAAAGATTTAATTAATTTCCTTGTAAGTGAAACATAAAATAACTGATATTAGAATATCAATATTTAACTTTAAAAAAATCATTGACTCTGATTGTTTAAATAAAATATCAAGTTTGTTTCTTTTCCGATTCTTCAGGTGAAAAAAAGAGGCCGTATCGCCAAGCCTCAGTTTGAGTTCCTTGACCTGGCTGACCTCGATGTTACTCATTTATGGAATTTACATTTGGCTTGTGAGAAGAGGTTAGTAGAGTGACAAAATGGGCATTATCTTTAGCTCCTCTGTCACTGCTAGATAGACTTATTAAACACGGCCAATCTCTGAATGTCCCAGTAAAGTTGTTCAAATGGCTAGGTCTTGTGGCTAAGCTTGTTTAAAACTGGCACCATTTTCTCTCTGTCTATAGGGTTACATTGGATGGCATAAGGTATTTATAGATACCTGTTTGCTTGTGTTTGATGTTTTAATTCTGTAAGTCAGTGATCCCTTTGTTTATTTTAATTTCGACTCTTAAGCCAATGATGTATTTGATGTTTTAATTCTGTATGTCAGTGATCACTTTGTTTATTTTAATTTTGACTCTCAAGCCAACGATGTATTTGATGTTTTAGGATAAATGATGAACCTGGGAACCCTAAAGTTGTTGACCAATGGAAAAGGTCCTCAGTTTTGATTCTCCAACTCATTCATGGTCTAATTCCTGTCTTGGCCATCAGTAAAGGAACTACAGAAGTGAGTTAAAATGTATACTAAAGTATAGTTCAGAAACTGGTTACACATATTTTTCAGGAGCCATCGTCAACAATTTTATGGCCAGCCAGTATGGGGAAAAAAAAGATAATTTTGTGCTGTAGGACTTGACTGCATTAGCCTTACTTTATTACAGTACAACCAAAAAGCAGTCACTGAAGCTAACATAACTCACTCCATCCACAGGTCAGCCGAGATGCTTTGTTTCAACAACTCTGCAATGTTGTCAACACCGGGGCAAGTGCCGATGCCCCCAGCAGCCACAGGAACAACAAACTTAAACTCATGAAGCAGATCATCATTGACGGCAAGTACAAACATGGGATTTGGATTTGCAAAAATTTAATCAGCCCACGCCAGTGGCAGACTTCTCTAGAGTATATAGCAACATTGCTATCCAAGTAGGAATAAATTCACTATCCCACAAGTTTAAATAAAACAGAAGTCAACGCTCATTTTTAAAAAAGATTTCCCACTTTTGATCATCTACTGATTACTTGAAATCCTGTATAATTTAGTCTAAATACACTGACCAGATGGCAAAGACATTGTACAAAACACCCAACACTTTTTCAAAGTTTAGAATCCATCACCATTCTAATCAAAAGATTTTGATTGTGAATAAAATATTATAATAATCCAATTTTGTCTCAGGTGCACCGCTCTTCTTTCCTGAAAAGACAAAGAAAAGATTGGAATTGTTTAAACTTCTCAAAACAGTTTCAGTAAGTTTCAGTTATTTGATGTCAGCTAAGTAACACTGCACCGAGAGTAAGGAAATAAGAATCAACCATGGTGTATTAAAGTTATTAACATTTCATTCTATAGACTATTTTGTTTTTAAACATATTTAACGTTTAAAGTCCCATGAGGTTTTTGGTAAACTTCCGCCTCAGTCCCGTAAGGATTTCCCTTTTATTGTGATCAACTGGTTATGAATTATAAAATATTGCGGAAAATGCATTTATATTGTTATTGTCATACTGACTTTATCTTTTAGGATAAGAATGGTTATCATTTGTACAAAAAAAGAGTAGGAAAATCACATCTTCAAATAAAAAGAATGTAAAAGCTACCACAAAACTAAGCGAATCAAGCGATAACAATAGCAAAGACAACTGCCGCCATTTCTGGAAGTTGACTAAAGCTTCTTTCACTAAATGAAGAATTTCTACTTTCTATGATTTCATGACTAAAGAGAGGGCTATTGAAGCGCACTTTGGGATAAGAGACAAGGCCCGCATTACCACACTTGGGGCATTTAACGTAAAAAATTGAAACCCATATAAAGTAAACATATCCGGTGCATTCACTGACTTGTGTAATGTTCTTCATCAGGACCAGTCCAGCATGCCTAGTATGTCATTAGTGTTCCAGTCACTTTGCCAGTTCTTTAGCTCCGTCGATCCCAAAGGACTTCTTGAGCTGCCCAACAACCCATCCGATGTAAGTTGTATTTACAAATATTGTGGTGCCGGTGTTGAGTTTGTTTGAGGTTAATTGAAATGTATCAATAGAATAGGAGTGATGGATTGTTGTTTATCAACTTTTGATCATACATTTGTTCTTAAGTCATGGTTCACAACTGATCATGATACATTTTAAGTAAGTAATGACTGTAAACATTTTATTGAATTGTAGTTAAATTAATAGCATCACACATCATCTACCACTGCAGCAGTAGTTTTTTGATGAGCAACAGAGATCTTGAATGTTTCAAGAAGATCACTTTCAGCATGATCTTAAAGGTTTAAACATCACTTAGCATGATCTTGAATGTTTTAAGATCACCACTGTCAGAATCATCTTGAATGTTTAAAGAAGATCACTGCCAGCATGATCTTGAATGTTAAAAGAAGATACTTTGAGCATGATCTTGAATGTTTAAAGAAGATCACTTTGAGCATGATCTTGAATCTTCAAAGAAGATCACAGTCATGATCTTGAATTTTTAAATAAGATCACTGCCAGCATGATCTTGAATCTTTAAAGAAGATCACTGCCAGCGTGATCTTGAATCTTTAAAGAAGATCACTGCCAGCATGATCTTGAATCTTAAAAGAAGATCACTGCCAGCATGATCTTGAATCTTAAAAGAAGATCACTGCCAGCGTGATCTTGAATGTCTTTAAAGAAGATCTCTATCAACATGATCTTGTCTGTCATTTGATTTCAGGACTTCTCCTCTAGTGGCACGCTAGACATGATGAGGTCCCTCCTGTTGGTGGCCTGTCAAGAAATGGAGGACATCCATCCTGCTGAAGTGGACACTGTGGTGGACAGTCAGCTATCTCCACCTGATCATCCCAGCCCAGTATCCGAGGAAAGCACAGATTCAACCTCACTCAAGACAGAAGTGCCCACAAATACAGTAGGATCCCCTCTGAATTCCTCTGATAAATCATTGGGAGCAACCAACGACAGGTTTCTTCCGCTGGGAGACACTGGTCACACTTTGAATCAAATACCAAAAGATATAAACTCCTCTGCCAGGTATTCAGACAACGTCACAGCAGGTCCGCAAAGTCCAGACTCGGTGAAACTTGTTGAGCTGCCCAAAGAATCCCTGGCTAGAGTGAAGGATCCTCTAAACAGGGAGGCAGTTTCCAGTAGACCGCCTGAGGTTGTAAGAAACACAAACGTTATATCACCAAAGAGAACAGATTTTATTTCTGCTCCGTCAGACAGTGGTCATCAGATGACATATCTTGTTAAGCTGACCGCATCCCTGCAGACCTCACTGGTCATGTGGTGCTGGCAACAGCTGGAGTTAAAGAGTGTACCAGAGAATAAAGCATTTGTCGAGATGGTCAATAACATTGTATTGGATTGTAAGTACACATTTTGCCATAGGTTTCAACACTTAACAGTTGTATTGTTTAACTTGCCGCGGCAGCTAAACTTTACATAAAGCTCTGTTTCATTTCCTTATTTTTTTTCTTCAGCTTTGTTAAATTTTGAAATATATTTCGTGAGCCTCATTCTTGAATATTGTATTTAATTAAAATTAAAATGTGATTCACACAGTAATTATTATCCACAATTCTTAGGTCTATGCCTTAAATTTATTTTGGTTTTGTTTTATATCCATTTCTTAATTAAGCTCTATGACTTAATTATGGTCTATGACACGTCCTAATGACATGTTATTTTCATTGATGACAATGATGTTTCTAAAATTATATGACAAACAAATGATTGTCTATAATGTCTATTCCCTACAGACACAAGGGAGGTAGCTGAGAAGGCCCATGATTTTCTCACCATCTGTAAAACTCTTTCAGCCAAAGAGCTTGTAAGATTTCATCTTATCTTACTTCAGACTTATTGTTGAACTCATTTTTTAAAATCTCATCTTACAGGCTTATTGTTGAATTCATTTTTACAAAATTGAATATTATGTGTATGACTTTGTTGTAAATTCAAAGTATCTTAGAATAATCTACTGTTAAATTTGTAAATTAATCTTTAAATTTACAAAAATGTTATCTTCCTTTATTCATGTTGCTCTAATGCTAGTCTGAAAACCATGACTCGCAAGCCAGATGTGGCTCTATTGATGGCTGCCTCTGACATATGATCGATTATTTAAAAAAAACGTTTATTTAGACTCATTTGATCTACACATTAATTGCATATAAAAAACAGCATAACAGAAGGAATTCATAGATATAATTATTGTACTTTTAGTTGTGAAATTGCACACATTTACTTGAATTTTTAGTTTAAAACAGTATGTATGGCTCTCACAGAATTACTTTTCAAAATTTGTGTTGTTTATGTCTCTCTCAGACAAAATTATCCAGACCCCTTCTCTAATGTAACCTGATTATTTCATAACCCTCAGTTGGTCAGCCCAAAATTTATATAGACATGATTTAATCTGCAGAAGCAAAAGACTGATGCTGAGAGACCTTCATTTCTTTCTATTATTGCCCGTCAGCTGGTGAGTCACACTGATTAGACAAGATTCAAAATAATACACACATAACAGAAAACAAATGATGCAATGCTAAATTCAGAAATTTGCTGATGAATGATTTAATTTTGTCCAGACAAAGTTCTGACAAGTAAATAAAACCAGCTGTTGTGATACAATTGAACTGTTTATGCTCCCTAGATGCTGCTTCTGACAAGCCTTGTCAACAAGCTCAACACTGAGACCAAGGTGGCCATGCTGCACAGCTTCAAGAAGCTCGCTGTCACCATCAGCGAAGTGGCCAAAGCCAACCCTCAACTTTTCTCAGATGTGAGTTGGTTGACCAGAGGCCAGCCTCTACCAAATGGCAGTAACTTTTTATGGTTTATGGCCCATTATTTTGATAGATAAAATAGCGATTAAAATTAAAGAAAATATTTTAAACAATTTTTTCGATTTATTAATAAATAAATAATTATTAATTATAGTTGTTTTTTTTTACATACAAACTTCTTCATTAAAAACAAAGATGTTTCAAGTGTAAACTTTAAAATAAGCAGTTTTTGTAAGAAAAATGATATAAAAACAACAACATTGTTTTTACTTAATTAACAATAACAAAATTTTAATTCATTGACATTAAATTGAACTACTTATATTTAAATATATCTCCTAAAAATGTTATTATGTATTTATTTTATTAAATACTTATTTTATGGGCATTTTATGAAATTTTCAGCAATGATGTCATATATCTTAACTTCAGCTTTAATCAAAATTATTTATTAATTATTAGGTAATTTTTCAAAAGTTAACGATTAATTTTAAATTAATCTCTCACGGCCCTAATTTCAACACTAGAATTGTTTCATGTCTCTCATAGATTTCCGCTGACTGCTGGAATGAGGTAGAGACAGAGGAGACAGTGCTGAGGACATGGGATGTTGAGTCTCCTCATGATTATTTAAACCATTCAAATATTGTACAGGTATAGATTTCAACTCTTGGCTCATGATTATTTAAACCATTCTAATATTATACAGGTATAAATTTCAAATCTTTGACTTGTTGCTTTGAGACAACATTTTTATCATTGACCCTAACAGAGTTATTTCTAAGAGCCCATTACAAATAGTGTAGATAAGCTGAAGGCCCAAAATAATGATTTGAATGGCAAATAAATAAGTCATAATCATTGTAGGTTTTATTTGGTGCAAATATTTGCATGCATTTTTGTAAGCAACTATGATGTTAAGATAAAACAATTTAATAACAATACCTCTCAACAATTACATCACTAAGAATAAATTAACTCGAAAAGTTTATCTCACTATTTTGTTCCCTAACAACAACCCTATGTAAACAAACCTCCTAATGATTTGTATTATTAAGACCTACTTGATATGGGGCACTGCTTGGGTCCTGAGCATCAGGTAGAGGGATATTTTACAAAATTAAGAAATTTTAAATCCCTAATAATGACAAAACAAGGGCTGATGAAAACATGTTTCCACAAAGAAACAGAAATTGTGATAAGCATTCAGGAACACAGATCTACCAACATCAAGGGAAGTAACCTCCTTGTTAATTCTCACTAACTCATCAGCTATCAGCATTTCAAACTCATGAAGACAAAAAAAACACCAAAAAAACCCCAACAGGCAACACTCATGTCTACTGACCCAAAACCTTGAGTTTTTGTCTATACCTTGACATTTCTGTTAGTTAATAGATCTAAAATAATGCATTATTAAATCTCAGTTTCATTGTCCATTCAGATGTTTCATTGTCCTGGTGCCTCAAAGTTGGTCATCGAGTTTGACCCCCGCTGTGAGACTGAGAGAAGGTTAGCTGTACTTTTATTTTTTACACAAGCGTGTCGTAAAAAGAAATAGTTTAAAAAATAAACTTCATATTTTAAAATGTTCTGTCCCCAATTGAACTGCACTGTCACACATTTGAAAGTTTTAGAAAAATGAAGATTACAGATTACATGCACTAAACTGTTGGTTTCCATTCTACAGGTACGACTATTTAGAATTCACTGATGCCAAGGGACTGAAGCTGAGATTCGACCAAAAAGTTGGCTCCCTCAAGTGGCCCAAAAAAGTCACGTTCAGTGGCCCCTATGTAGGATTTCTGTTTCACAGTGACAGCAGCAACACAGAATGGGGCTACAAGTTCACCGTGAGTCACATCAAGTGGTTCACTTGTTGGTACCGATATACAGTCATTTTTGGCTCATTATCAAATGAGAGTGCATGTCTTAAGATTGCAATCTACCACAAAAATGTATCACTATCAATGAGAGTGCATGTCTTAAGATTGCAATCTACCACAAAAAGTATCACTATCAATGAGAGTGCATGACTTAAGATTGCAATCTAGCACAAAAATGTATCACTGTCAATGAGAGTGCATGTTTTAATGTTGCGATTCATCAAATCCAGGTGACAGCCATTGGCACTCCAGATATTCAGAACTCCTGGCTGACAGACCTGCAACTCGGTTTGATCAAAGTTTTAGGTCAACTCGCTGGCTCCACACTAAGCTCCAATCCAAGTGAGTTCATTTTAAACATATTTAATTGTGACTTATATAATTTTGACTTTGTAAAAGCTTAAAAGAAACGAGAGTTGAAAGCTTTATCAAGGAAAGTATCAATTAATATAATTAAGGCTTTGTTAGTCATATCAGCATGTTCTGTTAAACATATCAGCATGTTCTGTCGATTGCTTTCCCAGCCAGAAATGTTGAGACAATTTGATTTTTGTCATCGGAACGGAGCTACACATGAAATATTTAATTTCATTTCTAAAGCTTCTTTCATCTTTAGTCATATTTTTCTCTCTAGTCGTGCCTCAAGAATACACGCTCAACTCTGACAGTTCATCGGAACAGGACATCCTGCGGAGCGACCTGTGGGCGTCACTATTCAGAGGAGGCTACACAGTCGGAAAACTGCAGCGATCACTCTCAGGGAAATTTGTAAGCAAAAAATGTTACAATTTTAATGTTGAAATTTTTTTTAAAAAATCATTTCAAAGCATTACTGTGTACTTATGACTCAAGGTTGCTACTGATGTTAGTCTTGTTAAAGGAAAGTTGTGGGGTAAATCATTGCTAAACATTCCGAGACATGCACAGACTTTGTGTTTCACTGTTTCTATAATCAACCATCTGCTCTAATGTCTTTCACCAGACAACTACTGATGAGGGAAGAGTGCATTCTTTTCTGCTGACAGTTGTTCTGGTAGCAGAGAATAAAACAGCTGGACCCTCAGATGAGAGAGCGTCAGACGAGAGATTAGTTGCCTTCAAAGAACAAGCAGCAAGGTTCCTGAACAAGTAAGTGAAACTGACCAGCAGCGACACCCATAATGTGATCACACCTAATCAAGTATCATTTTACTTGAAATAAACATTGGTTGTTAACAGGGAGATGTTGATTGGATGTTAATAGGGAGATGTTGATTGGATGTTAATAGGGAGATGTTGATTGATGTTAACGGGGAGATGTTCATTGGATGTTAATGGGGAGATGTTCATTGGATGTTAATGGGGAGACGTTTTGAATGTTTAAAAATTACTAGATGCCCGTGGCGTATCATACTCAGCAGATTTGCTCATAGATAGTGCTAAGAAAGTGTGTGTGGGGGTGGGAAGGGGGTTGAACAGACTCAAACTACATCACGATGAAATCATAACAACGCGAATGAACCTGGGATGCGGGGATAACTGAGACTCATTGTTGATCTGGAAACATGTGCACTGTGGTAAGCCACTTGCCACCCCCAAACCCTGCACCACCCTAGCTTGCCAACCATAAACTAATTGGCATAACCTGACAAAGGTCATTCGTCAAGCTTATTCCCACTTGTCTTGTGCTTGTTATGGTGATCGAAAAGCTTCTGTGAAATGAACGGACACAAACACAAACATTTAAAAAAATATAAAACGTAATGCCTTAGCTGGGGATTGAACCTGCAACCTCCGCGTTTTAGGCGAATGTTACAACCATTACACTATGAATTACATGTAGAGAATTATATATATAGATATTTGAGGAAATTGATAAACTGAATGTTTCCTGTTGTTACAGATGCAGTGAAGTGAACAAGTCTAAAGTCCATGTTTTGGTCGGAGGCAGCAAAGTGGAGGCAGCTATAGCTTCCCTATTTGTTGCCCTTGTCTGGCACTGCCAACAATTGCGGGAGGAGACAGACAGGTTCTGTAAGTAGACAGACTTTCGCTGGACTTTTTTATTGTAAGACATTGGTTATTTTAATCCTATTCTGCAGAATTTAAGTTGACTGTCATGTCATTGCAGAAGCAAGAAAATTTATTTTTAAAAAATATTTATTTATGACATTAAAGGTAGATTGTGAACAAACTTACCAGAAGTGAAGTTACACAGGGTCTAATTTTATATTTGTGTTTTGCAAGTAATTGTGCCTTTGATGCCATTGATGCATTATTCAGTAAAAAAAGAATTAAGATACCCCGCTCCCACGGGAGGGATGGGGGTGTGGGGTTTCTAAAATCTGGTATAACCCGCAGGGAATATGTGTAAAAATACGGTAGATGCATTAGAGAAAAGTATAAACAAACTCAAAAAAAATGAATTGAGTTTAGAATTCACCCTCTTTCCATTCAATAGTCTACAGTGAAAATTTTTTACATTTCTGAAAATGGATAGTGAAACTTTTGTCTCAACATTTCCCTAAAGATGGTAACAATACAAGTGATTTTTTTTTTGTTCCTCCAGTGAGTTGTGGTGAGATCACAGAAGGTTTGGGTCAAGCATACACCATGGCAGAAACTATGAGGATCAACCTGGTCAGTTCATTATTGTAGCTTAAACTCATGGATATCTCAGGCTTTTTATAACTTGTATATCTCGGATTGTTGATATTTAGATATCTCATGTTGTTTGTAACTTTGATTCTCAGGATGTTCGTATTTAGTTAACATGTTTATAGAAAAAAAGTGTGTCTGTTTTTTTTTGTGTCAGAAAACATTTAGTTTTAAAAGTTAATAATTCAAATTTTTGAAAATATCAATAGCAAAAATGAAATTTTAAACAAGAAGGAAAAAAAGGTAGGTTGTACTAAACACAAAATACAAAGTAGTGCCAAACACAAAAAGTAACAAGTTGTGACCAAAACTTGACAAGTTCTGAAAAACACAAAAAAAATGATAAGTTGTGACAAATACAAAAAGTGACAAGTGTGACAAAGACAAAAATTGACAAGTTGGGAGACTAGCTTTCATTCAGTTTCCTCAATTGATCTAGGCATCCGACAGACAAAAATGGAACACCTCTCCAAAGAAAGATGAGCAAGCTGATCCAGGTATGATATAGTTTTGGGGTATTAGTTTCTAAAATAATTTTCAGCTGTCATATCTTTTAGTAGTTATAGTGACTCGAATGAACTTTTTTCCGGTCAATATCAATATATCTAATATTATTAATATTAAGCCATTTCCAATGTCCTAAACAATGTATCGATATTATATGTTGAGTCCAATTAGCAGATAACTTGTTCTAATGCCTTTTTTCTCCCCTTTTAATGATAAGTCAATTAAATTTGTAAGCCAATGATGATTTCAGCTCAACTGCTAGCATCCAAGGCCATGTACCTTCTCAAGTTTGCTGGTTTGACCAAAGTACAGCTCAAAAACGAGGTTTATTTTTGCTCTTTAAATACATTTTTAAAACATTATTCTTTTTGGTCTTTTAATCAAAACATTTTAGAATTTATTTATCCAAGAAGATTTATTTTCCTTTATTTATAAAATTAATTCATGTAACCCACACATTCCAAACAAAGTACCCATTTTTCTGTAATTATTAAATTTTTTAGGGTATCACCCGTCAAAAATGACAGAAGTTTTCAAAATAAATATATTTAGTTGCAATCCATTTACTTTGAGCAAATGTTCCTCAGAACAAAAAAATAATGTAATATAAAACTTTCATTTATTTGATTAATTTTTGTTAGATTCATTTATTTCCAAATTAACAATTTTATGAGGATGTTTGAAAATTATTTTTGGTGCGGTGCTTTCTAAAATTAGTAGTGTCACAGATGGGAGATACGTTGCAAATTATGTATATATTGATTATAAAAATTGCGCTTATTCCATACAAAGCTCCAATTTTCACTTAAGCATCTCATGTAAGCCTCTCATTTCCATATAAAATGTCTATAATGTCTTTACCCAAGATGCGCTCCAAGTATTATAAACAGTTGGCGATGAAGAAACCAGGAAACAAAAGACCAATTGTTCGAGTAAGTGACTCAAGCCATGCTGTTGGATTCTAATAAAATACAAAAGATTTTTAATACATTTTACGTGTATCAGAAGAGTCATTCCTAATGTTTACAATAGCCAAAGTTTGTTTTAATGCCAACCTGTAAGACTAGCATTGACTTCTTGTCCTAGAATGAGGTCATGGAAAAGTTTCCTTCCTTCCGACTGGTCATGGAGTTCATACAAGACCAAGCTTGGACAGTGGACAGGTCAGCAATGGCATCCTTAGGTCATCTTATCATCAGTCATGTTATAAGTCACCTTGTCATCAGTCATTTTATAAGCCATCTTGTCATCAGTCATGTCACCAGTCATCTTGTCATCAGTCATGTCACGAGTCATCTTGTCATCAGTCATGTTATTAGTCACTTTGTCATCAGTCATGTCATGAGTCATCTTGTCATCAGTCATGTTATAAGTCACCTTGTCATCAGTAATTTTTAAAGCTAAATTAACTCATTAGTGATGTCAATACATATTTTGAATTCTGGGCTTAGCTCTAAAATTGTACATTTTGTGTTTATAGGATTATTTAATCATAATAAAGGTGGTCGTTTATAGAGATTAGGAAGAACAAAAATCATCTGATACATTATTTGATGTTTGTGCCCAGGGTGCACCAAATGCTACAAGAAAGAATCAAGTTTGCCAATGCTATCAGTGATGTCTACATGTTTGCTGCACAGTTTATCAGAATCATTTCCAACACAGATCCATTTCAGGTTAGTTTTTAAAAATTTTTTATTACATACAATACACAGGAATCCTTCTACTCCATTAGTGGTGGCAGATAGTGTTTTTTATAGATGTCAGGACAAAGTGGTGTGCCCGTCATTCAAATTAACTCTTAATGTGCCAAAGCATGATAATCCGCGGTATACTGTTTTTTACCAAAGCGTGATAATGCGCGACTCGATAGAACTCTCTTTAGAAATGAAATTATAGAAAATAAAACTCTGCAGTGAGTGAAAAACGATGTTTTCGACTTCCGGCAATGGCGGCTCTTTCCCTAGCTAGTGTTATCGCTCGATTCGTGAAGTTTTTACGTTTTTTTTCTGAAGATGTGATTTTGCTATACTTTATTACTAAAGTATAGTACTAAACTACAGGTAAAAATAGTTTTAGACTCAAAACGATCTTTCGGATACATAAAGAAACCATTCTGATCCTAAAAGATGACGCCAGTATGACAATAATAATATAAATGGGTTTTACTCAATTTTTTAAATTTCATAACTGGTTGATCGCAATTCGGGAAATACTTACGGGACTGAGGTGGGAGTTTTCCGAAAACCTTATGGCACATTAAGAGTTAAAGAAGGTAGCCAATGGTCCAAAGCTCTAAGGTTTGTTGGTCCATGTCCAAAGTAAAAAAAAAAATTTGGGGGGAAAATTTGAACAGCTGCCATTTTTTGTGCAATATATTACAAAATTTGCTTCATAGTAAATCTAAACTGCTGCGTGGTGTTGGTCAGATATCAGTGCAGCCGCGCATCATAAAGATAACATTGGCTTTTTACTGGTAAACACAATTCATATTTATAACTTAAAAATTTTTGTCTTGTCCCGTCTCATCACCAGATTCCTCTTGTCCTGTTCTATATTCCTCCCATCTCACCACCAGATTCCTCTTGTCCTGTTCTATATTCCTCCCATCTCACCACCAGATTCCTGTTGTCCTGTTCTATATTTCTCCCATCCCACCACCAGATTCCTGT
Source organism: Radix auricularia (assembly GCA_002072015.1). Lineage (NCBI taxonomy): Eukaryota > Metazoa > Mollusca > Gastropoda > Lymnaeidae > Radix > Radix auricularia. The sequence goes on along the minus strand of MUZC01000325.1, from coordinate 378,413 downwards.
TGTCCTGTTCTTCCGTGAGATGTTTTCCTACCAGGAGAAATTTGCTAAACATTATGCTGACAGTCTGGATGGCTGTGGCCTTGAGCAGGAGTCCAAGGTCAGGCAGGCTTACTACACACTTGTTCGCAGATTTGTAGACGCTTTCAGGCAAAACCAGGGACATGAGATAGACAGGTGGGTCACACCGTAGACAGGTGGGTCACACCATAGTCAGGTGGGTCACAACATATAAGATTTTATAGTAGGCCAGGTAGGGACATAGACAGGTGGGTCACAACATATCACGTTTTATGGTAGGCCAGGTAGGGACATAGATAGGTGGGTCACAACATATAAGATTTTATGGTAGGCCAGGTAGGGACATAGACAAGTGGGTCAAAACTAGGGCTGTCAATTTTGTTGAAAAATACTGCCCGGGTACCCGTCCAAATTTCGAACGGGTACCCGGGTTACCCGTTGGAAACATCGCATAATTTTCCCTGTCATGACCGCTGTATAATGTTACCTATACACCTTCCATGCACCTCATTTCACACAGTAACCACACGGCCGACGTCTATAAGTGACGTCACATGATTTTGGCCGATTTTTATCCCCCCCCCACCATTGTCACAAAA
>MUZC01000325.1:345737-376954 GCA_002072015.1 Radix auricularia | reverse complement strand
GGGGGGGGGGCGATTAGATAAACAACATTGGCTCACTCAATCGGTAACAACGATGAGCGGCGTATTTCAAAGTCAAAGCGAAGGTCATGTCTACCCCTTCTTAGTTAATAGTAGTTATCGGCGTTTTGTTCTATTTTCCTTGCTTGAACAATTCAAATAACTAAAACCTTTTTGTTTTAAATAATTTTTGTTTCATGTTCCTGGGGAAAAAAAGTGTATTAAAATATTTTGTAGTTTGTCAGGCCCATGTTTTATTTCCGCAATAACACTTATTTCTTTTTAAGCGTTTCATGAAGGCGTAGTTCACAGTATATATTTCAAACGAAAATTTTTAATTTGATACATTATTCGCGAGCCGAAATTTGAACACAAAAGCGCCACAGTTCAAAGACAGGGGTAATGATATTGCAGTACCATTTTCACGGGTACCCCAGCGCCATTTTTACTACCCGGGTAATTTCTCGTCAACGGGTACCCGGGTCCCGGGTACCCGTTGACAGGCCTAGTCAAAACATATCATGTTAAATGGTAGGTTAGGTAGGGACATAGACAGGTGGGTCACAACATATCATGTTTTATTGTATTCCAGGTAGGGACATAGACAGGTGGGTCACAACATATCATGTTTTATTGTAGACCAGGTAGGGATATAGACAGGTGGGTCACAACATATCACATTTTATGGTAGGCCAAGTAGGGACATAGACAGGTGGGTCACAACATATCATGTTAAATGGTAGGTTAGGTAGGGACATAGACAGGTGGGTCACCACATATAAGATTTTATGGTAGACCAGGTAGGGACATAGACAGGTGGGTCACAACATATCATATTTTATGGTAGGCCAGGTCAGGACATAGGCAGGTTGAATTGTGTTGCTTGTCTAACCAAGCCTAGGACAGGTGGGTTGGATCTCATACTCAACCCTCTTCGAACTGATGGTCTGCAATAACCTCACCAAATTTAATTCAAGATATGGATTAACCTGGATTATATCTGATATTCAACCCTTAAAACCACTTGGCATATTTTATTTGGATGATGCTATTTTTCAACACTTTAAAGCTTCATTTTGAATATCTCTGTATATAAGATGGAAATTATTTAATTCTAATTGAAACTTTCCACATTTCAGCAAAGTTGTGCCGGTCTATGATTTTCTCCAATGTTGTTTGCTCCATCTGGTGGATGTTGAATGGCAGGTAAAAATTGTTACTATGCTATAATATTTTAATATTAGCCAGACAAGTTATGTGTAATTCTTTTTAAAATTAAAAAATGTTTTAAGAAAATCATTTTTGTGACATTGGTCAGTGAGAGTGACCTTGTCTCTCCAGTTGTATGTGAACATCTTAAATGAAATTCTGATTTTATTCCTGAATTTTCCCTACAGCCTTACGACTTATCTTTTGTCAGCGAACTTCAGCTGCCCCAGCTATTTCTCAGTATAGCCAAAGGTTAGTTCCCTTTGTATGTTGCACCAGAAATCTCAGTACATGCATGATGTAGTTGCCTGTTTCTCTAATTCCTATTTGAATTTGAATGACTTACTTGACCTCTCATAACATTATAATACTGCAAAGTGTGATTTCCTCAGCTTTGTCCACCATGAAATAAGCTAGTGTATATACTTATTCCATAGACCATTTGTTCATAAGCCGACCCCCCTCTTTTGGAAGAAAATAGTATAAAAAGTGCGCTTGTAAGCCAACCCCAAAAAATAATAGGACGGCGAATATATAATGGTATACAGTACACACTAAAAAAAACAACTACAAGCTAAATCAGTCTCTATGATTCAAGAATAGGGTTATTATTGCGAATATTATTGTTCAGAATATTGCTATTTGAAAATATTGTTTTAATTGGTGACTATATATAGGTACTTACCACTCTTTGTTTTATACTTTTCTTTCTATTTCCTACTACTACTATTTTGTACTACCTATCTTTGTCTTTGTACTCTTGTTAGACAAGAGTTACCGGTATTTTTTTGTTTGTTGTTTCTTTGGTAAACAGTGCGTATATTTAAATTCGTTGTTGAAAACAAAATTTGTAAAACAATTAATTAAAACATTCACAAAAATAAAATTAATAAATAAGGTAAAAGCAGATGTTTACTGGTAGAGCAGTCGAACCTTGTTGGACCTTGATGATCTACAATTTACAGTCACAACACAGATATGTAATGTACAAGCAGAAATCACTTATGACCTTCTTGTAAGCAGAACCCCCCCCCCAACCTTTTTCCCTAGTCTAGAAAAGTCTAGAAAGCATACATACAGTTATGGAGCAACACTGATATTTAATGTACAAGCAGAAATCACTTATGACCTTCTTGTAAGCAAAACCCCCCTAACCTTTTTCCCTAGTCTAGAAAAGTCTAGAACGAGTACATACGGTAATGGAGGTTTATTCAAACAAACTTGTAATCAGGTGTGGTATTTAAAGGAGAAAATATCCACCAACAATTGACAGACAATGAAGACCACAAGGGAAGAAACGGCAAAGTGACAATTTTGAAATTTTTTTAGTTATCCCCTGTATTTGATAGAGGATGAAAAATAGAGTGTTCTGAATGATGTTTTATTTTTAAAAAAAGTATTCCTCTTACCCTATTAAAAATTCAAATCTATTTAGTTAATTTATAACAAATCTGTATTATTTTGAACTTTAAACCTTGAACATCTGAAAACTGCTAAAATGTGACATAGCTGTTTCTTCCCTTGAGCTCACCAATTGTTTTCAAGTGTTTGAACAGATGCTATTGTCTTACCAGAAACTGTGAAAATGAGAGACTTCAACCCAACCGACATCAAGGAGGAGGAAGAGATGGAGGACTATGAGAGGTCCATGAGGTGGTATTCAGAAATCACGCAGACTGAGGAGATCAACGACTGGTTCAAACAGAAGGAAGGGGGAAAAGATGATAAAAAGGTAACGTTGTTAAGAGGTAATGTTGTTAAGAGGTAATGTTGTTAAGAGGTAATGTTGTTAAGAGGGGTAATGTTGTTAAAAGGTAACATTGTTATGAGGGGTAATGTTGTTAAGAGGTAATGTTGTTAAGATCTAATGTTGTTAGGAGGTAATGTTGTTAAGAGCTAATGTTGTTAGGAGGTAATGTTGTTAAGAGGTAATGTTGTTAAGAGGTTATGTTGTTAAGAGGTAATGTTGTTAAGAGGTAATGTTATTAAGAGGTAATGTTGTTAAGAGGTAATGTTATACAAACATTTTGTCTTGAGTCCATTCATGTTGTACATCTAGTCTCAAAATGTTTTATCAGGAATGAAATGAATAAACTGGTTTTTAAATCTGGTCTAGTCTGTCAAGATGTTTGTGGCCAGATTTTCGGATGTGCTGGACGTAGAAATCAGCTGTGACGGTTGTGGTGTGACATTGCCAGGTAGGAGGTATCGATGTCTGCAGTGTATGGACATGGACCTGTGCACGGCCTGCTTCTCTGGAGGTGTGGAACCCGAGGAACACAGGGACAGCCATGAAATTGTTCACCTAGTGTAAGTTGTAGAAAATAATCTGTTACACACAATACCGTAGTTCTGTGATAGAATACCTTCAACTTTGTTACACACAATACCAAAGTTATATGATAGAATACCTTCAACTCTGTTACACATAATACCCAAGTTATATGATAGAATACCTTCATCTCTGTTACACACAATACAGTAGTTCTGTGATAGAATACCTTCAACTCTGTTACACACAATACCCAAGTTATATGATCGAATACTTTCAACTCTGTTACACACAATACCCAAGTTATATGATCGAATACCTTCAACTCTGTTACACACAGTACAGTAGTTCTGTGATAGAATACCTTCAACTCTGTTACACACATTACCCAAGTTATATGATAGAACAACTTCAACTCTGTTACACACAATACCATAGTTCTGTGATAGATTACCTTTATCTCTGATTCTCACAATACTCAAGTTCTCTGAATAGTCGCCCAGTGTAATACCCATATTTCATACTTTCATTAGAATAAAAAAGGAATTTCCAAGGGTTCCAAGGAAAGTTTAAAGTTCATTATTTTCTTCCTAAAACAAGTCATTGTTATCACACTACAGTCTGACCAATCTGCTTCTGTCTGTTAAAAAATCTTCAGCCAACATAGCTATTTTAGATTTATCAGGCAAATAATAATAATAATTTTTTTGTGTTTTGTGATTAAAAAGATTTAAGTGAAAAATATACATTAAAAATTCAATAAATTAAAAATATTGTCTTAGTTGAAATAATTAAAAATTACATTAATGTAAAATTTTCTAGTTTATAAAAATTTTAGAAAATTATATCATGTTTTCACTCCATGTATTTTTAGGTATGAACATAATCTTTGAAATGGATTTTAAAAAAACATTGTATCTAATGATTAAAGATTAAATTGAATTATTTCATTTGTTTCTCAGCTTCAAGTGCAACCACTGTCAAGCTTTTATTGTTGGCACCAGGATACATTGCAACCAGTGTGATGACTTTGACCTGTGCCTTGGCTGCCACGTCAAACAGAAATTTCCTTCTGGGTACGGTTGGACTTTCTTCATTTCAGCACTTATTTATTCAATAGGTGTTCTTTGGTACTGTAAGCTCATGGTCTATCTCATTCTTTTGAAATTGCCCAAGTCATATATAAAAACTTGAATGTGGTTTTCTGACACTTGTCAACTGACTGAACAAAGCTAATTCCTTTTAAATAACATTCCATTGACTTGTTTTATAACCCTCTATTCACAGGCACACTGACAAGCACAATGTCACTATGATTCCAATGATTAAACGTAAGTTAAAAACCACAGAAATATATTTCTGTCTCTTTTCTATCATCTTAAGTTTATTTATCACTAAGAGCCAAATTATTAACTGTTTTTTACCTTACATCAGTTTAACATAATTTAGACAGATTCTTGCAATTTGATATACTGTATATACTTGTTCTAAAGTCGACCTGTTTTGGACAAAATCTAGGGGAAAAAGTTGAGGGGTCGGCTTATGAGCGGGTCATGGGCGATTTCTGTTTGCACAATGAATAGTGTTTTGTCAATGTAAATCATCAAGGTCCTTTTCTTAAATCTACAAGATTTGACTGCTCTACGAGAAGCTTTACTATAATAAATTATTAAACATCTGCACTTAATTTATTTAATCATTTTATTGAATTCTAATGTACGCGCTTTCAACACTGTTTACCAATTTTTTAATTACCGGTAACTCTTGCCAAACAAAGAGCACAAATATAAAGATAGGTAGTACAAAGTAAACAATCATAATGATCGATTTAGCTTGTAGTTAAAAATGTGTACCATTTTGTTTAAGCTGTCCTATTATTTTTGGGTGGTCGGCTTGCGAGCGGGTTTCACAATTTTAATACTTTTCTCTTCCAGAAGAGGGGGGGGGGGTCGGCTTATGAAATAACGGGCTGTAGAACGAATATATACGATAAGCATACTGCTTTCAATGTTATCATGTTTGTGCTAGGAATTCTGTTAAAAACCTGTCTGTTTTGTTTTTTTTTGTGGTCAAAGTGAAGACAAGCCAGTCCAGCAACTCATCTCTCAAAGCCTACATCCATCAACATGTCTGGCTGCTGTTCACGTCCTTGACCCTGACTCTGAGTGACATTGTTTACGGCCTGGATGCAGGCTTGTCCTACATTGATGTTGACTACATAAAGATTGCCGGAAAACTCCAGCAGCAGTGCATAACGGCGGCCACCTCCTGCCTGACCAATGTGACAGGAGAAGACGGTATGGATCGCAGCATTTCTACAAATTTAACAAGATCTTACTGATATTTAACATACTTTATACCCTAGTTGTAGAATTTTCTCTTATACACACACCAAGGCAACACCCTGCATTCCTCAGTAAAAATATTATTATTTTGATTATAATTTTTTTCCCATGACTGCATGGTCATAGGGGGCTTTAATATTTCCATTATTGGTAGATCTAGCGGTGCCCATCTCCTCTCCAAGTCAGCGTTGTTGTTTTTTTGGATATAGTCATTCATCAATTATTTTATTGTGGCTTAGCGAGAGCTAGATCCCACAATCTCCTGTTTAAAGTATTGTGGTTAAGAAAGTTTTGTATTATATTGAACACAAGGTGAGGCTGTAAAAGAAATGTCAAGTGAGAAGCGCAGAGAGCAGACATTTGCTATTCACTCGCAGGAGAGGATTATGGGACTGCTTGGCGCAGTAATGCCCGATTATGAAAGAAAGGTAAAGGGAATGTCTTAATCAATGTTCTTTTTCCTTTAAGTAGGGCTGATAACGATTAATTTAAATTTAATCGTTCACTTTTTAAAAATTTACAATCATTAATTTTGATTAATGCCAAAAATTAAAATTTATGATGTCATAACTAACAATCATTTGACTTGTTAAACCTTCTCATTGAAAATCTAAATAACACTGGAGTGTCTCCTTTATATGTCATCTTTTAACCAACTCCGCAAAAAGACAAGTGTGTTGACATTATTTGGTTCAAGTGACAAGCGTGTCTAATTAATAATATAACCCACCGAGCTGAAAAATCATTCACTTGGAACTGAGGTAACTGGTATGCACAAAACGGTCTTGGCAAGGAATGACAATATCGGATATTGGTGTTCACCATTTTGTAACACAGTAATTCATCAGAAGAGCTGTCATTTTTGTTTCTGTCTCTGAGTCAGGCTCAATTACTGCCATTAGCTTAATATGCTTTCATTTGGTTTGATATGTAGGGGAAATGTTAGAACCATGGTTGGCAAACTTTATAAACATGTTGTACATTCCCGTCAGTCAATAGTTTAAAAACCCAAAATGTTTGTGCAATCATCAGGAAATTTATTATTTATCGGCCGCTATTTTTTATAATTATTTTTAAAAAACTTTTTGACTTCCAATAATTTGTAATAGGCTGATTAATGGTTAAAAAATAATTTAAGCGTTCAATTTTTTAAATGATTAATGGAGAAATTAATCGTTAATTTCCGCAGCCCTACTTTTAAGATGGTCTTTTATACTTGTCACCTTTAAAATTTAAAAAAAAATTCTAAGCCCTATATCAGCGGCTTTCAACCTGGGGGCAGAGGGGTTGCGACGAGTTTTCTAGAGGTCGCCAACTGTGGAGTAAGAAAATATTCACCATAATGCTCTATTCTGTCACTGGTCACATGGCTTTTATAAAAAGGGGTTGCCATCCAAAAAAGGCTGGGAACCACTGCTTTATGCAAATATTTTCACTTTGTCTATACAACACTTTTCATTTTGTCTATACAAGTTCTTTCATTATGTATATGTGTATCTCTTCATAAATTTTATTTCATAGGAACATCAAGCAAGTGTTGGATTTAATTTTTGCACAGAAGATTTTCTCACTCATTTGCTGGATGTTTCAAGGTAGCCATTTCACGTCTGCCATTTTATTTTTCCATTTTTAGCGCATTTTCGAGATGTCGAAATCGCTATTGCACCCGTTTTGTCCGTCCGTCCGTCTGTCATCACCCTTGATCACAGCATCCATAAGTCCTAGACCCATGATGTATATATGTTTTTTGTATGTCCTGACCTGCCATTTGTGCATCAACACTCAGTTACTCGATCCGTTTAAAAACCCCGTTAAAACTACCAAAAAATATTTCGAATCGAGAGGTAACACTAGCGCAGGGAACGGCCGCCATTGCCGGAAGTCGAATGCACAATTCCTCAAGCATTGAAGAGTGGTGCGAAAGGGTGCAAAATAATTAGTTGTTTTTTTTTAGTTGACGTCATTAGAATATGTGTAAAAGTTTAGAGAGTTTTACGTCATCATTTGTGGTGACTTGTAGTTGGATTAAAGAGAAAATATTTTTTTTTTTTTAAATGTAAAGAAATGACTTTTAAATAAAAAAATGTCAGGTATATTCATTACACAAGAAAATTCATAAAAATATGTCTAAAATCTAAACACAATTACTGATAACTACATAATTCTGATATCTAACATAAGTACTGATACATAATACGAAAATGCGCTAACACGTCCTGAATTCCAATAGGTACCAGGCTTAACATGATTTTTTTTGTATATTTTCAACTCTTGTTTTCTTATGTAAATTTTCTTTCCATTACAAGTAATTTAATAAAGATGTATTTTTATCAAATAATTTAAATAGATCACACACAATTATAAAAATGGAGGAAAGACTATTGTACACAAATTAAATTTATTCAAATTAGGCTGTTTTTGAACTATAACATAAGAGAATAATTTTATATGAATTTAAAATAAAAAAATTTGATTTTTTATTTGATTTTTTACCACTTACCATTGGATAGAATTAATGGTGGAAGCTCACTCTTATTGGATAAACAAACAAAAATAAAATAAACATGGTATCATTTGTTGTACTTCCTCTTTCCTCCAATCAGACATGATGTTAGTTAGTTCAACTCACTTCCTGTGTATGTTTCTACCTAGCAGATTATGAGCTACATTCAAAGCATTATTTTTGTCCTTGAAAAATGTCTGCCCGTTGGTTAATTTTATTCCCTGCCACTTGTTACTTTTTTTTTTCAATTTAATCATGAAAAAATAATCATAGCAAAGCAATCAAAATATTTATGAGTGCAGAAGTTTGTTGATTACTAAAGCTTGTAACTCTCTGGAATCTCCTCAAAGTCATAAAGATTTCCTTTTGTTGTAAAAATTAATTTGCAAGGACTTCGTCATTTTAATAATTTTTAGGTATATTTTAAAACTTCTGAAAATATTTCTTTCAAAATGAATTCTTGATTTGAATAACATTATTAAGTTTGAAGTGTTCTCCTTGACAATTTAGTTTCATGAAACACTAAATATATTTCAATCTTTATCAAACTGTATATAACCAATGACTGTATTGAAAATATTGGGCCCACAATTTTTTTTTTTTTTTTTAAATGTTAGACAATGAAAGAATTTTGTAATCAAAATTTAGTCAAAATGTTTCTATTGAAATCAAATGTTTGAAAAAGTATCTTTTAATTAACTTTGTTATAATTACTATACAATGACTTTCACCCTTCAGGGGAAGTTATGGACACGAGCTCAACACACAGCATCTGGCTTTGAGGCTCATGGGAAGATTGCTTGCTAACAGCGATCCAAAGGTAAGGAACATACATACTCTAATGTGCCTCTTGAAAGTGTGGCATTTTCATTCAGATTTTTCTTCTGTTTTCTAATAAACAAATCCCTGTTCGATAAAATTTGAATGAAACTTTTAATGACTCTGTAATTCATACAAACTTTCAGAATACAAAAGATCTATTTATGCCTATCTTGAATTGTGAAATGTGTTTTAAAATAATTATTTAAAAAAAACAGTTGGCAGATTCATCAACCAAAAAACTTGTGGCTGTTGAGAGTGCAGCAACAATACCTGGCCAGCTGACCATTGCACATCTCTTCTCTGTTGGAACTAAAGCATTTGAGAAGTGAGTCTGTGCATTTACAGTTTTCATTTCTCTTGTGTCAAGATAATTTTGTCATTGCTTTAGAGCAAATTTAGTACCATTAAGTCACGTCTATGAAATAATTAGCTCCTAAAAATAAACTTTCTGATTGAAATGACTGAGGGAGGTGAGGTATCACTCTTAAGTTACTCACCAGTAAAGTCTTAACACATGCCTGCTTCAGGAGCGCAGGGGGGTGGGGGTTGGTCTGTCTTTACATCATAGAGCTGATGCTACCATGAATTGCAGCTCTGTACTTTCTTTCTTTCTACTTCGTAAAACTTGCTGACACCTTACATTGGAGTATTCTCTGCTAACCTAACAGTGCTGGAAAATGTTGTGTATTATGCAATCATTCCTGCACAGAACATTACATTGGGATCTCCTGACAGCTAATGGCCCTAAAATTGGGTGTTTCTTGGCTAATGGCCCCTAGATTGGCTAGCAGTAACACATCCATTGTTACTTTGCTATTTCCTCAAGCCCTAACTAGGATGAAGTAAATGAATAAAAAGATTTAAAACTTTGTTTTTTTATTTGACTGCAACATCCTCATCTTTTTAATGCGTTATGACATTGATAAAATGAAATAAACTTTGATTATTTTTATTGCGTTATATAAACTGAAAATGACATTGTTAGTGAGGATTGTTGGTAATTTGTTTTAGGAGTGGCCTTGAGTGGGCCTGTTCTGTGGCCCGTATGCTTGAGATGTTGTTCAACACCCACCAGTGGAAGCCTGCCATTCAGGATTACATCTCTCAGTGTGTGCACAATCTTAAACATGTGAGTATCACCTGTTGTGTTGCCCTGCCACATACTCTGGTCAAATCTACTTGTCACATCAATCTGTCATAACAACTTGTCATAACAACTCATCACATCAACTCAAGACAACCTGTCATATCAACTTGTCACATCAGCATGTCTCATCAACTTGTCACATCAACATGTCACATCAACTTTTGACATCAACTTGCACATCAACCTGTCTCATCAACTTGTCACATCAACCTGTCATATCACTTGTTAAATCAACTTGTCATAACAACTTATCACATCAACTCAACACAACCTGTCACATCAACTCAACACAACCTGTCACATCAACTTGTCACATCAACGTGTCACATCAACATGTCATATCAACTTGTCACATCAACCTGTCACATCAACTTGTCAAATCAACTTGTCATAACAACTCATCACATCAACTCAACACAACCTGTCACATCAACCTGTCACATCAACTTTTCAAATCAAACTGCTACATTAGCTTTACAAAAAAAAACTTACAGAGCACTCATTAGTTTAAGTGATTGGAGTGTGACCATTGAATACATTTGCCAGTATTTTACTTGAAAAGTCAAGCACTGCTGGTTTACCCATGCTTGCCTCCAAGAACTGCAGTTCTCATGTGTTAAGGCAATAGTAGAGGTATTCTAGAACAAACTTAGTTATTGAACATGTCTGTTGTCACCCATTGGAATGTTGTGTTACAACAATATTAGAGATATTCTGGGACAAACTAAGTTATGGAACGTGTCTGTTGCCACCCATTGGGATAGTTACCCTCTGTGTTTCTGTTTTCAGAATGGTGATGTCTCCTCAATATTTCCAATGTTTGTGATAGCAGGATTCCCAGAGGTATGCAATGCTCTTTTTTTTATTATTGCTAGTGGAGAGAGTAGTTATTGTAATATTCTGATGTTGTTCTGTCCTTATAGTCTGGTGTTGTTCTGATCCTATATTATGATGTTGTTCTGATCCTATATTCTGATGTTGTTCTGATCCTATATTCTGATGTTGTTCTGATCCTATATTCTGATGTTGTTCTGATCCTATATTCTGATGTTGTTCTGATCCTATATTCTGATGTTGTTCTGATCCTATATTCTGATGTTGTTCTGATCCTATATTCTGATGTTGTTCTGATCCTATATTCTGATGTTGTTCTGATCCTATATTCTGATGTTGTTCTGATCCTATATTCTGATGAAGTGTGGCATTTTCATTCAGATTTTTCTTCTGTTTTCTAATAAACAAATCCCTGTTCGATAAAATTTGANCCTATTCTCTGATGTTGTTCTGATCCTATATTCTGATGTTGTTCTGATCCTATATTCTGATGTTGTTCTGATCCTATTCTCTGATGTTGTTCTAATCCTATATTCTGATGTTGTTCTAATCCTATATTCTGATGTTGTTCTGATCCTATATTCTGATGTTGTTCTGATCCTATATTCTGATGTTGTTCTGATCCTATATTCTGATGTTGTACTGATCTTATATTCTGATGTTGTTCGTTCTGATCCTATATTCTGATGTTGTTCTGATCTTATATTCTGATGTTGTTCGTTCTGATCCTATATTCTGATGTTGTTCTGATCCTATATTCTGATGTTGTTCTGATCTTATATTCTAATGTTCTTCTGATCCTATACTCTGGTGTTGTTCTGATCCTATATTCTGATGTTGTTCTGATCCTATATTCTGATGTTGTTCTGATCCTATATTCTGATGTTGTTCTGATCCTATATTCTGATGTTGTTCTGATCTTATATTCTGATGTTGTTCGTTCTGATCCTATACTCTGGTGTTGCTCTGACCCTATATTCTGATGTTGTTCTGATCCTATATTCTGATGTTGTACTGATCCTATATTCTAATGTTGTTCTGATCCTATACTCTGTGCATTTTTTGTAAGAAAAATTAACTGATTGATGTTGGTCTGTGTTGTTGGATGTGTGTTGTCTCATCTGTGTTGTTTGATCTGTGTTGTCTCATCTGTGTTGTTTGATCTGTGTTGTCTCATCTGTGTTATGTGATCTGTGTTGTTTGGTCTGTGTTGTTGGATGTGTGTTGTTTGGTCTGTGTTGTCTCATCTGTGTTATGTGATCTGTGTTGTTTGATGTGTGTTGTTTGGTCTGTGTTGTTGGATGTGTGTTGTTTCATCTGTGTTATCTGGACTGTATTGTTTGATACACTCGTGATTGATCCCTTTGACAGGTGCTGACCACTGGGACATTGGTTGACTACAACTGCTTTTCTCTAGACAGCCAAAGTGGAGTGGTTCTCAAGCATTTCCCAGACAAATACCAGACTCTTATAGTGGATCTCAAAACAAGAAAGAGGCACACAGTGAGTTGGTATTTTAACTCCTTTTCTATGGATCAATGCTCCAATCTTCGATTTTAAATTGTTGTTTGTGACAGGTCGATGATGTCATTGTCGATTTATTAAAACTGGATTGTTTTGTTTCTTTGTTTCTTTTCTTAGCTATTGAACTAAAATTACTTTTAATGTAATCTAGAATGATTTCCCTTGCATAAAAAAATTAGGAAATTTTTTGTTTAAACATGTATTCACCAACTAGGAAAAGAGTTTGAAGCACTTGTTTTCATTTTTGCTTCAACATTTGATTACATACATGGAAGATATTCAACCCAGCTCATCTGAGGATCGATCTTATATAATTATAAATACTATGATATTTGACAATAATTAAGATATAAAGTTTTTAGGATGATTCAGATAGCAATATTAAATTACCGATGAATCATACCCAAGTTCTATAGTTGTATTGAAATTGATAATGAAGTTGAAAATTGATCTGCTGATGAACAACAACAGCCCGCCCCTGCCTCGAATACCTTGTAGAACTAATAATATTTCTACTACAAATAATAATATCGACAATATAGAGTGTAATTTGAAAGCTGCTAAACTTGGCACTAAAACTAAAATCAAATTTAAATAGTATTTAAAATAATATCTAGTTGCAATGCATAGTATAGCTTCCAGTTCCATTGTAAACAGTTCAACATTTTAATTATTTTCCTGCATGGGTGACAAGGAATATTGAGCTCTGATGTTTTATTTTGTGTTTTTTTAAATTTTATTCTGAAGTTATTTCAAACTGCTGTAAAAATGAATATGTTTCAGAAAAAACACCATATCCTATAGTTTGGATAAAAATGTAAATTTTTGTGAATTTGAATGAGATTTTTTTTTTTTAAATTGTGGGTTTTTTATTTTAATTTTTTATTTTCACTTATTATCAAATAAAAATAGAATCATGAGTCTGTATTGACTGAAAACATCATCCTTTTCCCTTTAAATCAAGACCAAATATGTCATCTGTTAAAAAATAAAAACCTTATTCACTTTTAAAGATAGCATGGTAGCGCCCGACAAATTTCCAGAAGGGATAAATATGTCATGATAAGGAAAACAATTTTGGAGAAAAAGAGTTAAAGCATTAATTTCTAAACATTTTTAAAAAGTCCTCAAGTTGCCAGTGTTTTTAAAGTAATATCATATGTATTAGCTTTCCTGGCAACCTCTATCACTCTCTTAATGCTTTAGTGTTATAGAGAGAGGTTAAACTCATTTACTGGCTGTAGGTTGAAAAATGTGACAATTGTGACATGCAAGGCCTTCTGTTTTCTGACAGGTCAAAGATGAACTAGTGACATGTCACAACGAAGTTACCGATGTCCTAGAAATTGAAAGTGTGTCTAAGTTTGTCACATTTGTCATTGAGACAGTCAACAAGATAAGATCAGGTAAAGTGTGTCTAAGTTTGTCCCATTTGTCATTGAGACAGTCAACAAGATAAGATCAGGTAAAGTGTGTCTAAGTTTGTCACATTTGTCATTGAGACAGTCAACAAGATAAGATCAGGTAAAGAGATCTCATTTGTTTACAGATTTTGTGAATAATTTTATATGTATTTTTATCTAATGTGTTTTACTGATAATTTAATGGTATGATACATAATTTTCTTGTATATTAGATTGAAAGAAAACCTTAAGGACAAATATACAATCATTTTAAATAAATTTAATTAATTCTATTCTCAAAGAAAAATTGACTTTTGATTAATGTCCCTTTTAAATCCAATTATTTCATTACCATAGGTGGATGTCTTTTATTTATAACTTATTTAGAACAATTTTTCTGTCTCTGGTGTATGTAAAAATAATTTAACTTGATGTTATTCATGAAAAAAAAACATTGTGAAAATTGCTGTGGCCCATCTAACACTTTGGGCTCAATAGCTGACCCTGTTTGAACAATGTTTCCACCAGGGGGAGAAGTGTGTGCAGAGTTGTCTGTGGAGACGTTGTGGGTCCTGTCGCTGGTCCTCAAGGTGCTGAACCGCTGCTTCAAGAGTGACAAGCTGGCAGCTGTGGGGAACAAGATATTCACCGGGGGATTCATTCAGTCCCTTGTCTACCTGGCATGCAACGGTACCGGCCTCAACCAGAACTGGCTCCTCAAGGACCTGGAGGTTTGCACGCCTGGCCGTCGTCTGTATGAAACACGCACACACACAGGCAGGCACACGCACGCACGCAGGAACACACAGGCACACACACAAATGTCAAAATGAAATTAAATTCTGTATTAAATCGGTAACAAAATATGAGATATTAAAAGATTAAGAGAATCAAATAGTATTTTTAGATAGTGACAAGAGTTGGAATGGCCCAGGGTCCAAGAAGGTTTGAGGCTTCGCTTCTTTGCTGGACCAATCAAATAATTTCAATTTTACTCCAAAATTTTAGGTTCTCTCCCTTATTTGCTACACACACGACGGATCTTCCCTCAAGAAAATCAAACTAAACAACCTGAAGGACAAGAAGAAACAGAAGAATGCCCTGGAGGAGATTGAGCTGGACAGTGACAGCAACGATGACATTGGGCCCGCTGACCACACGAACGTTGTCGATGGGGAGGACTCTGACGACACCCTGTCTGAGAGCACTGACCTCAACGACTCAGACAACTCAGACTGGCCTGCCAAGCCGATGAGCTCAGATGATGAACTGGTCATAGCTGATGAGAAATCTGAGGCCTGTGGGTCAGAGACAGGCTGGGGCTCTTTGCAGATAGAGCAAAGCACTAAAGACCTTTTAGAAGTAAGTGTACGATGTCTCAGATATGACAAAGCACTAAAGACCTTTTAGAAGTAAGTGTACGATGTCTCAGATATGACAAAGCACTAAAGACATTTTAGAAGTAAGTGTACGATGTCTCAGATATGACAAAGCACTAAAGACATTTTAGAAGCAAGTGTATGATGTCTCAGATATGACAAAGCACTAAAGACATTTGAGAAAGTGTATGATGTCTCAGGTATAACAAAGCACTAAAGACATTTTAGAAGAAATTGTATGATGTCTCAGGTAGAGCAAAGCACTAAAGATGTTTTAGAAGTAAGTGTATAATGTCAAAGTTTTTCATTTAAATCATGACCTTGACCCATGATCCACACTTGATCCCTGAAATGACTTCTGTTTTTTCAGGCCATTCACTCAGAGCTTGATATTCCCTACCCGGTGCTTCGAGCTCTGTGCTCTATGAATGAAGGAAAAGCTGATGCCATTGTCAAATCCATTTTAGAAAAGTGAGTCAAATATTTATATTGACTTTATGTCCACTGATCATCATGACTAACTCACAATGGAGATGAGGTGTTACTTTTTACAATATCTGACTGGATATGACATTGGAGCATTGAATTGTGCGTCCATAAATGTCACCACACATAGGAATTGCCCTTTGGCATAATTAAAATGTTAAAATGAGTTAATTATTGCAATACCAGTAGTTTAAAAATTGCAATAATAGTTATTTTATGCAAAATACTTTAAACAATGTAAAAATTGTAACCAAAATACTTAAATGACTGAGACAAAATTGTTGAATATACAACGTGATGTAAATGTTATGAAGCTGACTTAATATGTTGTTAAAAAACACCTGACTGTGTAAGGACTTGTAAGCTGTTTAAATGCATTGTTGTGACTTTGCACCTTAGAGCATAATTTTAATCTTCCGCTCTGGTCACTGCCATTCATGTAATTTTTGTCTCTTTTAGTTTTGGTGATAGCAATCAGGGACTCAAGAGTATTCTCCAGAGACTGTAAGTAGGTTTTAACATATAATGACCTATAAGGTTTTCTAAAAACTTATCCCTCAGTACCATAAAGATTTCAAGTATATATTGCTATGAATTGGGTTATGAATGAAAAAAATTGCTGAAAATGTATTTAT
This sequence comes from Radix auricularia, assembly GCA_002072015.1. Classification (NCBI taxonomy): domain Eukaryota; kingdom Metazoa; phylum Mollusca; class Gastropoda; family Lymnaeidae; genus Radix; species Radix auricularia. The sequence continues at coordinate 360,398 of MUZC01000325.1, read as the reverse complement.
TGTTATACTGACTTCAATTTTAGCTTATAGAATGATTATTTTATCTATCCAAAAGACTATCTTGAGTTTTTTAACATTTCTATATGTAATTTAGAACTATTTTTTGGGAAGAAAAGTTATACAAAATCACATCTTAATTAAAAAAAAACTATAATAACTACCACATATCTTCTCAAAACGAGTGAAAGCACTAGTAGAAAGTAAACATCGACTTTTTCGGAAGTAACCTAAATCTTCTCTCACACTATGAATAGTTTTTACTTTGTATTATTTCATTACTAAAGAGATCGCTATTGAGGCACGCTTTACTGCACTTCAGGATTAGAGGCGAGGCGCGCATTACTGTGCTTTAGGACATTATAAATTAATCAGTTAACTAACCAGAGTTATAATCTCACAAACAGGGCCTCTCAAACAGGGCCTCACAAACAGAGCCTCACAAACAGCCTCTCAAACAGGGCCTCACAAACGGCCTCACAAACAGCCTCACAAACAGCCTCTCAAACAGGGCCTCACAAACAGAGCCTCACAAACAGCCTCTCAAACAGGGCCTCACAAACAGCCTCACAAACAGGGCCTCACAAACAGCCTCACAAACAGGGCTTCACAAATCAGTGCATTTGGTGGATACACCAAGCCATTGCACATCTTAATTCCTTAATGCTGCTTCCATCCGCAAACTAAAATAATGCAAATGAAATTGTTAATGAGAGAAACGTAGATGTCAATTATAAAAGTGAATTCTGTGTAGTTGTGTTAAATCTGACTCATGAGATTGTATTTCAGCAAGTCCACACTCAACAGCAACACTGAAACTAAAGCCCCTGCATTGAATGAAGACACTGCCATTGACACTGGCATCACAGCACACCCCAGTGTAGGGCAGGTCCACAGGTAACTCAATCTCATTGCTACAGCTATCATTCTACCATCTGCTCCACTTGTCTAGAACACACCCAAGTGTAGGGCAGGTCCACACGTACCTCCATTTCATTGCTACAGCTATCATTCTATAATCTGCTCTAGAACACACCCCAGTGTTGGGAAGGTCCACATGTACCTCAATCTCATTGCTACAGTTATCATTATACCATCTGCTCCACTTGACTAGAACTAGAAACACAATGCTATCTGAATAATACACTCAACAACTCAATACTGTAGGGTTTGTGACTGAATAGATTATTTTTACTGTGTGAAAAGATAATTATGTAGACAAGTAGCTGCTGCAATCATAGCTTGAAACAAAAATTTCTTACAAGGAAAGCAGTGTTGAATGATATGTCTATAATATCATTATGCCATTTGATTCACGCCAGGATTCCAGAGACTGCCATCAGTGAAACAGGAGACAATCCCCAAAACTTGTTCAAACAGCAGGAGACTCTAGCCGGGGAGATAGGGGAGAGAATGAGGGGCAAGAGCGCCATGCTGCTCAAAAAAGAGCTGGAGAAACGCGGGCGATCAGCGGGGACACCAGAATACTTCACCAAGGTAAGGATGAGTTTTATAGACTGTTCAGGTGTGGCTATTCACCTGGAGCACTTCGTTAAGTTTCATTAAGGTAAGGATGAGTTTTATAGACTGGTCAGGTGTGGCCATGCACCTGGAGCACTTCGTTAAGTTTCATTAAGGTAAGGATGAGTTTTATAGACTGGTCAGGTGTGGCCATTCACCTGGAGCACTTCGTTAAGTTTCATTAAGGTAAGGATGAGTTTTATAGACTGGTCAGGTGTGGCCGTTCACCTGGAGCACTAGGTTAGGTTTCACTGAGGTAAGGATGAGTTCTATAGACTGGTCAGGTGTGGCCATTCACCTGGAGCACTTGGTTAAGTTTCACCAAGGCAAGGAATAGGAATGAGTTCATTAGACTATATTGTCATCATTGTAATTCTTACATAACCATTGTGAAGACGCATACAGGTATGAAAGTAAATTCCTTATTTGGTGAGTTAAAATAGTTTACGCAAGCTGTCTTTCAATGCCTTAAGTTTTCCTTGATAAGTTGTACTTCTGAAACATTTAACTATGAACTGAAAGAGTTGAAATAAGACTGATGACACTTGCCTCAAGATATCTGTAAAACTGTTTCCTAATTTAAGTTTTTCTCAAATTTTATGCTGAATGTAAAGACTGAAAAGACGATTACCTCCCTTTGTTAGGTGTGTCATATAATAATAATAAATAACCCCTTTCAGACCATGAAGGCCTATGGGGCAAGTGAAGTAGCATTCACAAGTTTCATTGACCACTAACGAGCAGGGGATTGTGTGGTTAGCACAATGCCCTGGGGGCCTTGCCAGTACCGCGGCTTGAACCCGTGACTCAAATTCTTGCAGCGGTTCGGCAGTCCAGTGCACTACCACTTAGACCACCGCGCCCCTAGTGTGTCATAACCACTGACCAAATCTGGATTATAATTAGGTTGATGAAATAATCCCGTCTTCTGCTTCTGTGTAGATGTATACATTTATTACCATGATATATACAATTATGTAAAGTGAAGATGCAAGAAGTTTTGTGGTATTAACCAGAGATTTCCTGTAACTTGGATCTTGTCCCCAGATCAACATGGCAATGTGTGTGCTATACGCCAGGCACACCCTGACTGGACTCCTGGCCTTTTGGCCTGACACTGGTCCAGCCATCAACTCAAGTCTCCTTGGGTGCAAAGATGTCAAACAGATTCCATGTGTCCTTGACCTTCTCTTCAAGATTGACACCAGGAACTTTTTCTCCAAGGTAAGACCTCTGCTATTGTAAAGAAAGTAAAACTTTGATTTGATTTTTAGTTTGTTTTTAGGCAATATTCAGGGGTTTTGGTTAACTTTAAACTTGATATAATTTACAGTCTCATTATTTTTACTTGATTTTAAACAGTTGTTTATGAGATCACTTTTTGCAACAATTGTTTCTGAGAATATTTATTGTCAACAATTGTTCATGAGAATATCTGTTGTAAACAACTGTTATTGAGAATATTGTCACATGATATTATTTGATATGTGATTGGTAGAGAGAGATCACGTGATGTATGAATACCAGAATGCTTTGTGAGTCAGAGAGTGTGCATGAGGGAAGACGGGCGAGATGCTGAATTTGTTCCACTGATGGATATCATTATGTAAAAAGTGTACATAAGTCAAAGTATTGGACTAAAGTTAATTGTGTTATCAAAGACTTCAATGTTATTATTGGATAATAGGACTGGCTATTATTTAACGCCTACTAGAGAGAAAGTGGCCCAACAAAAAATAAGTTACAAATATCTATTGTGAACAATTGTTTCAGATAATATTTATTGTCAACAATTGTTAATGAGAATATCAATTCAAAACAATTTTTAATGAGAATATCTATTGTAAACAGTTGTCTCTGAGAATATCTATTGTAAACAATTGTTGATGAAACACTACTTGACCAGGTTGTGGACAAAGTAATCCACATGTGTGATGCTGGCAGCTTGGTGCCCATTGCATACACAGCTGCCCAATTCATGGAGGAGGTGACGTTAGCGGCAGTCACCAAGGAGTCTGCTCATAACTACACTGAGAAGGACAAGAAGAAAAGTCACATTCAGCTACCTGGGGCCTCATATCTGACAGTCACATTTGATGGCAGGTTAGTCACATTCAGCTACCTGGGGCCTCATATCTAACAGTCACATTTGAGGGCAGGTTAGTCACATTCAGCTACCTGGGGCCTCATATCTGACAGTCACATTTGATGGCAGGTGAGTCGCAATCAGCTACCTGGGGCCTCATATCTAACAGTCACATTTGATGGCAGGATAGTCAGGGATAAATTAGTGCATTTCTTGTTATACATACATACTTCAGCAATAGACTTGTCTTGATTATAACCCTTTTTTTTCAGATGTGCGACAGCTGACGATGACTCGTTGATCTTCTCTACAAAGAGAGAGATGGACAAAGATGTGCACACTTTTTCAGGGTCATCTAGGGCCAGGTGGTCATCATTTCATTTGCCAGGTGAGAATTAGTTGCTGGTGTTGTCAAAACAGCCTAATACATGCTCATGTATTTATAGAGGTATATCAAAAATAGTATATAATACATAACGATCAGGGTACGTTTTTTTGTGAATGGTTGAAGTGGTCACAAACTGGACATGACTGTACTTTATGACATACAGTTTTGTTCTGGACAGTTTATCTAATTTTCCCAAAAGCTGCAATGAAACAAATACTAAAATATAGAAATAAAGATATTAATATATATATATATTAGGGCTGCGAAAATTACCGATTAATTTCTCCATTAATCGGTAATTTTCTTTATCGATTAAAATTATTTTAATCGATAAAATAGCTATTAAAATTAAAGAGAATGTTTTAATTTTTTTTTTCGATTTATTAATAAATTATTAATTATTAACAATAGTTTTGTAAAAGTACAAACTTCTCAAATCAAAAAGAAGTGAACAAAAGTGTAAACTTTAAAATAACCTGTGTTATAAGGACAATGATATAAATCAACCATTGTTTTTAATTAATTAACAATAACAAATTTAAAATTCATTGACATTTTATTGAACTACATATATTTAAATATTTCTCCTAGCAAGTCTATATTTTAAAAATTTAATTAAATTAAATATTTAGTTATGGGCAATTTAAAAATGCCTTAAAAGGGCAAAAAATGTGAAGGAAAAAAACAGTGTAAAAGGGATGATGTGGTCTTAATCAGACTCTTAGCAAAAAAAATCATAACTTGTTAATCATGAAACAATTTCTATATAGCTGTATTACTTATGTATTTTAAAATTAATCTGAAATTTTCATCCAAGTGCCTTAACTTTAATACGTTATTTAACTTTTTTTAAAATTACTTACTATGTTTTAAAAATAACTTAATTTAAAAACTCATTTGTCTGTTTTTATTACTTCCCTTGAAATTTTCAGTTTAATGACGTCATACATCTTTATTTTTAGCTTTAACAAAATTATCGATTAATTAATCGGTAATTTTTCAAAAGTTAGCGATTAAATTTAATTTAATCGATAACAGCCCTAATATATATATATANTATTATATTTACTCAGTGAATTCCAGGATACAGCCTTTTATGTAACATATACATTTTTAGGGGGCCCTATTTAACAAAAAAGGCATTTCAATAAATTTAAACATAAATTCTCATTAAAAAATACATTAACATAAATTTTGTAAAACTTTCTTCTCACCTGTAATAGCATCACCCAAAAGAGTTTTAAAAAACTTACAAGATGTTGCAGTGGAGTCCCCCCCCCCCACCACCACCAAAGAAAAACAAATAAAATGAAATAAATATAGATGAGGGTTGGTGAACTTATAAAAAAATTTTTTTAAAAAAGGTAAACTAGAGAAAAGACTGAAAAGATGAAAACTTTTTCTGCTACAGACTTATGGTTCTACTGATTTTTAAGAAAGACAGGAAAACTACCACCTTTATTTTCACTAACATTGTAGCAAAGCACGGGTATTTTGCTAGTGTTTTCCAGTGTATAATACAAACAAATATTATTTTCTGCTCAGGTGATACATTGTACTACAAGTTTTGCCTTGAAGATTATGACCCTGACCTTAGCAATGTCTGGGGCTACAAGTTCACAGTGACACCAGGCACGAGAGATAGCTTTGAGACAGGGCATGCCATTCTGGAGGCAGTGCTATCATCAACCATGGCAAGGTAAGGTAACTGACAACTGACACCAGGTATGTTATAACATGGACTGTGTCATTCTTGTGACTGTTGCAGACTTATTCTTTGTGACATTAAATGGTTATCTTTGTGGCATTCAATAGTTATCTTTGTGACATTAAATCGTTATCTTTGTGACATTAAATCGTTACCTTTGTGACATTAAATCGTTACCTTTGTGACATTAATTTGTTATCTTTGTGACATTAAATGGTTATCTTTGTGACATTAAATAGTTATCTTCGTGACATTAAATAGTTATCTTTGTGACATTAAAAAGTTATCTTTGTGACATTAAATAGTTATCTTTGTGGCATAAAATAGTTATCTTTGTGACAATAAATAGTTATCTTTGTGACATTCAATTGTTATTTTTTTGACATTTAATAGTTATCTTTGTGACATTAAATAGTTATCTTTGTGACATTAAATCATTATCTTTGTGACATTAGTTATCTTTGTGACATTAAATAGTTATCTTTGTGACATTAAATGGTAATCTTTGTGACATTCAAAATTTATCTTTGGGACATTCAATTGTTATCTTTTTTGACATTTAATAGTCTTCTTTGTGACATAAAATAGTTTTCTTTAACACGTTGGATTGAAGCACGTATTGATAGATGACAGATATATATTTATAGAGTATTGGCATGTCTGGTTAACATGATATGTCTAGATAATTCTCATGTTTAGAGAGGTTTAAGTTTAAGGAAGATATTTTTAAATTAGCTGCCATAAAAAATAACTGAGCAAGGGAGTAACTGTCTTCTTACAGGGTCCTACCCTTGGGTCAGCTGTGGTCAAGTTTAGTTTTTGTTGCCTGCAAACAGCCTGGTGTCCAGAGACTGAAGGCCATCAGCTTGATGTTGAAGATTGTGTCACTACAGGGCAAGTCTAGGTGTGCAGAGGTAGGGATCTGTCATTGATGACATGCGTGTGTAGTCCTTCTTGTTATTGATGACATGCTTGTGTAGTCCTTCTTGTCATTGATGACATGCTTGTGTAGTCCTGCTGTCATCGATGACATACTTGTTTAGTCCCTATCATGATGACTTGCTTGTGTAGTTCCTCTGTCATTGATGACATGCTTGTGTAGTCTCTGTCATTGATGACATGCTTGTTTAGTCCCTGTTATTTATGACTTGCTTGTGTAGTCTCTGTCATTGATGACATGCTTGTGTAGCCCCTCTGTCATTGATGACATGCTTGTGTAGTCCCTCTGTCATTGATGACATGCTTGTTTAGTCCCTGTTATTTATGACATGCTTGTTTAGTCCCTGTTATTTATGACATGCTTGTTTAGTCCCTGTTATTTATGACATGCTTGTTTAGTCTCTGTTATTTATGCCATGCTTGTTTAGTCCCTGTTATTTATGACATGCTTGTTTAGTCCCTGTTATTGATGACATGCTTGTTTAGTCCCTGTTATTTATGACATGCTTGTGTAGTTCCTCGGCTTAATGTTTTAAAGCCAGCTATTTTGAAAGCAGATTTATTTAAAAGTTTTATTTTCTTGACCCCAGTCCACTACAGCACCAGACATTGATCTCTGCTTGTTGAAGCCTCTCTGGGACCTGTACAAGTCTATGACTGTAGATGATAAAGATCCAATTATACAGCCAGCAGTGGTCAGAGCACTGACTGACCTCTTCTTGCACACAGAAAATTTGGCTTCAGTAAGTGGTCGTTCTGTTTAATGTAATCATTCAAGCTACACCTATTTTTCCTTGCAATAAAATAAAACTTTAACAAGTGCATTGGCCAGAAATTCTGAGCTATGAGAAATAAAAGAATTTAAACTCTTTCATCTGTACTAGTGCAATGGTAGGAGTCAACACGAAATATAGGGGTCTACCGATATGCATATTTGCCAATATTGCCACTACTGATATTACCGATATTCTTTTTGCAGGTATGAGTATTTGTTAGGTCAAAAACCAGGGGTCATATTGGCAATATGAGTGCCGATATGAGTATTTGTTAGGTCAAAAACCAGATGTCATATTTGACGATGTCATTATTAGATTTATTACTCCTAATTATTTTTATACTATATTTTAAATTAGGGGACTGCGGATATGCATTTTTGCCTATATTACCGATATTTTTTGTGCCCACATGAGTATTTGGTCAAAAACCAATGGTCATATTTGATGACATCATTCTTAAAATGAACTGTCCTACATAAAAATTTTACAAATAAAATTAGGAATTCCTTTTGAACTTTCAACTTTGACTTATATATATATACACTCATAATTAATTCAAACCAATAGTTAAATGGCTCTGGCACACGGCCTCCTTTTATGAATGAAACAATGCGAACAAAGCAATAGTAAAAGAGTCAAAATGAGGTGAAAGATGAATTGTTGCCAATGACAAATGTGCACACGTTACATTTTGTTGTTCCATACAAAACTAAACGTTTTAGACATATTTGATTCTTCGTACATCTTTGGTATTAGAGCAATTACGGTATACTCAGCATCAGCATAATTTACGCAATATTTCTAAGTATACGAAAGTCGAACAATACTTAAACAATATCATAGCACATGGCACGCTGTATCGTGGCAGTACATATGACATATGTTAACTAGGGCTCTTTTAGTACTTTCAATACTGGTATCAGGATGGACATATTAATTTGTAGAGATATTTATAAATCTTAAAGAAATTTTTTGCTGATTTTTTTTTGTGTGTGTCAAAATGTCACTTATTATGAAATATCAGTGATGTCAATAATGGAAACTTTACATGCTACCGATACCGATATATGATATATCGGTAGACCCCTAATGAAGTATAAACGTGGATGGTGTCAATATGCAATATATGGGTGGAGTCAACATGGAATATAATTGTGGGTTGAGTCAGCATTATAGATAAGTGTGGGTGGAGTCAACATGGAATATAATTGTGGGTGGAGTCAACATAGAATATAATTGTGGGTTGTGTCAGCATGGAATATAATTGTGGGTTGTGTCAGCATGGAATATAATTGTGGGTTTTGTCAACATGGAATATAATTGTGGGTTGCGTCAGCATGATAGATAAGTGTGGGTGCAGTCAACATGGAATATAATTGTGGGTTGCGTCAGCATGATAGATAAGTGTGGGTGCAGTCAACATGGAACATGAATGTGGATTTTAAAGATGATTTTCTGCTGGACCATTTTTAAGTTAGTTTAATGAAAAGAGTTTTGAATTACCTGATATTCTTATATATAAGGCAAGTCTTTTACTCCTATAAATCTGCTCAAAAGTCTGGTGACGTCTTATACGACGGGTATTGACTTTGTATTTGTACCTGTTCATATGGTAGAGTATACAAATGGCTAACAGTCAAGACCCCATCATTTGTCCTCTAGCAAGAAGAAAGAAATGTAAATCCAGTTTAAAACTTCAAGTGTGTTGGAAAAGAGTTTATCTTATACTACGAAAATAGCTTTAAAACCTATATTTTGACAGGAACACTAGGGGGTCACCTTATATGAACAGTTGTCTTATGCACCGGAATATACGCTAGTTCTAATATTGCAATTAAAAGTTTGTTGGAAGGTTCTACTAAAATACTTTAATAATAAAAGTTCTTTACCTTGTAATACGTAGTGTGTGTGTGTGTGGGAGGGGGGATTAAGAAATGACCCAATGGATGTGACCAGAATAAGTACTTTCCAACACACAACTCTTGTAGTTGTTAAATTAAATTCTCCCATTCCTAACTATAGTTTTTAACCTAGATCCTCTCATGACTTGTAGGAATGGAACATGACAGAGGATTACCTGGTGGCCTTGATGGATGTCCATGATATTGGCATGAGTATCTTACAGGTAAGTCAGGCGGGCTAGGAGTGCAGTTGGTCAAAGTTTGCTTTAGTTAAATCTAGGGCTGCGGAAATGAACTATTAATTTCTCGATTAATCTGTAAATTTTTTTATCAATTATAATTATTGTAATCGATAAAGTAGCGATTAAATTGAAGAGGTTGTTTTAAATAATTTTTCCGATTTATTAATCGATTATAAATAATTAATAATAGTTTGTTGTTTTTTTACGTACAAACTTCTCCATTTTAAAAAAAGATTTTGTAAGTGTAAACTTTAAAATAAGCACATATATTTTAATTTTTAAAAATGTAAATTGCCAGTTTTTGTTACTTCCCTTGAAATTTTCAGTTTAATGACGTCATACATCTTATTAAATTATCAATTAATTATTAATTTTTCAAAAGTTAACGAACGATTAAATTTAAATTAATCAATAACAGCCCTAGTTTAATCAAGTGGATTCAATTGCTGATATGAGTCAAAGTACTTGATGTTGATGATGATGTATTTCAGGGGCTGACCAATGTGGCTGCTGTAAGTCTCGAAGTTGGCTATGAGAATGCTGCCCAAGAAATCATCAAGAGATTGCACACCTCGACAGCATCAGACAACAAACTCTTGTCGGTCCTCAAAGCCTGGGCGACGCAATGATGAAATGATGACTTCACAGCAGCAGATAATTTATATGGTATTTATGTTGTTAATCAAATGTTGTGGACACCGTAGTTATCTACCTTGTCCTAGTAATCTGACTGGATTAATGTCATCACAAAGAATGAAGTGTCAGACATTCAGGGGATGTTGTTTTTTTAAGATATACTCATTGACTTATTTATGCTTTTAATTATTCTTATTGATATTGAGTAAACTATTTATTAATATAGTGTAGCTCTGTGGTAAGTACTGCCAAGAGTTTTAGCTCACACTAAGATAAAGTGTAGCTCTGTGGTACGTACAGCCAAGAGTCCTGGCTCACACTAGGCTAGTGTGTCAAGAGAGCAAGACATTTCAAAGAAAAAGAAAACAGTTGATGAAATCCATTGCGATGGGAGATATGTTGTTTATTGTACGTTATTCTATAAAAACCCTCAGGCTTTGTTTAGGGGTTGGGGGGGGAGGAATTTTGTTTTATGTGTGATGGCATAATGCTTGTGTAACATATCTCTCCTACCTTTGATATTTTATATCCAATAAATCATTGTAATTTATTTTTGTTTCTGTTATTCCCTCATGACTTATCAATAAAATCAATGATAAAAGTTCATTTTAATCAATTTCTCATTTGGACATTCCATTATGGTTCTCAAAATGTGTGCTGTGTGGCCCTGGGAAACCAGAGTTTTTTCACAGCTGCTTTCAAAGCATTATTAATACTTTTATGTTTTTATTTCCATTTTAACTCTACATCTCACTCAAGGGCCTTGAAAAACACACCTCAATATTAAGCCGTGACGATTTTCACAAGTCTGTTTAAATTCGGTCACTGGATTAGATTTTTAGGAGGCAGAAAAAAAAGGGATTTATTTATTTTGACCTTTGTTGTCAGTCTTTAGTTAAAAATTATAAATCATTAGCCAGTACCCTTTTTTTAGAATTGAACGTGAGAACATTTGAGATACCTGAATTCATTAAGGACTCAAAGATTTTTTAAAATGTGGGAACCTTGGGAGTTTCTGCCGGTGATTGTCAACCTTTAGCATCCCAAACTCCTAGAATTTTTTCAAAAAGCAAACTAAAATTTCCTCAGAGGAGGCTCTGCACATCTCCGTGCATGTGTCACAACTGATTTATGCCGATCACAGATTTTAATGAAATTATAAATTTATGTATTAAGTTCTCATTGTCATTAGATAGGTATAAAATATTTATGTTAAGACAATTCAATTATGTGTATGTAACTTGATTATTTAAACTTGATTTATTTGATTTACCTGCTTTGGCTGCAGTTTTTGTTGTTGTTTTGTTGTAAAATGAATTACCTGTAGTTACTTTGACCTACATGGGTCACAGTGACCTATATACCTTTGTAGAAATGAAATACTTTGTTGGTGTTGACCTACTTTGTTGGCAATGACCTAGTTTGTCGGCAGTGACCTACTTTGTAGGCGGTGACTTATTTCATTGGTCAAACACAGGTTGCAACTAATACTAACACAAAACTTCTGGATACTGACTCCATCGACCACCATGACTGACTTGTTATATTAATGGGTTGTTAGTTCCACTCCGTGCACAAGTCAGCCGAGGTGTGATGCTTGCTTCTACCATCATAAATTAAATATTTATTCTGACCTCTGGGTTTTATGTTGTTATTTCTTTTCCTCAAGTCTGAAGTGTATTTTTGTTAAAGCCCGACATAAGAGAGATCTGCTCAGTTAACTTGTTACAATATTGTCTCAGTGTCTGGCCAAACACATCTATTATGGAGTGGCCAATGTAAGAGGCTTGCTTAACCTGTTATTTTTCAGTGCATTAACTCTTAAGTGCCACATGTCATTCATTCCTTTCAAAGTCAAATGGCAAAAAAAAAAAAAAAAAGGAAAACACTCTTGTATCATTTTAACACAGTTAATTCTCAATGTTTGACACAACTAAAAACTACATGGTTTTCTTTTTTAAATTTATCGATTTGGTTAAAAATAAAATTTATAATTTATTTCAAAATGAAAGAAAATCATTTTTGCAAAGATTTATGGAAATTTCAGTTGACTGAAAGAATTAGAGCTACCGCTTCTACTTCTACTCTATAGGCCACTAATTTAACTGGATTAGAGGTACAGCTTCTAATCTATGGGCCACTAATTTAACTGGCTGCCTGCAAAAAAGTGTTGGAGTTGGAGCTAAGTCTTTTCTAATAACTCAAATTTTTAAACTCCAAATTGAATGTTAAAAAAATGGAAGTGTCTCATATGATTATTTCTTGAAATACATCTAATCTTTTAGTTTTTTTTTTCTTGTGTCTAATAGAGGGTAAAAACATTTATATTATTTATAATTTATACATTAATGTTATGACTCATAGGTCAAAAGTTACTATCACAATCAACTAAAAAAGAAAAAAAACTTCAGAAAATTCACTTTGCTTCAAGATAAAACACAACTTTAAGTATTAAGATGCAATTTTGTAAGTTAAAAGCAGTGGCGTCGCTAGGGGGGTGCGGAGGGGGTGGGCTGCCCTGGGTGACACCATCAGGGGGGTGACACCAGACCATAAAATTCTATATATTCCCGTTATTTGGAACTGGAAAACACGGAGGAGTTCTATGGACTAAATCATGAGGGGTGACACCATGAGCTACCGCCCCGGGTGACACCATGAGCTATCGCCCCGGGTGACGCCAACCCTAGTGACGCCTCTGGTTAAAAGTACTCACAAAATATTACCAATTAATCCCCTCTACCTAACATAAGATAAATAACATACTAAATAATTTTTACAATTCTAAAAGTGCATAATAGTAATAAGCGCTCATTGTAGCATTAGGAGCTGAATTCCAGGTTTTAAAAAAAAACGCACACGTTTTTAATTATTTTTTTTTATAAACGTTTTTGGATATTGATAATGCATTAAAAAAATTATTGATATTTTTTCTACTTTTTAGTGACATTTAAAATACAATGTTTTTAAGTTGTTTAAATTAAAATTATGACTCTTTTTATGATTAAACTTAAATGATTTAATTTGTAAACAGTTAATGCTTATAAAACAGCGTTTAAAGTGCAATGTTCCCTCTAAGATTTGTTAAACGTTTGCAAAATAATAAACTCGTGTGCAAAGCTGCGCAGCATCCATGTTTTTTGTGTGCAAAGACATATATTATCACTATCAAAATTTTCAATTCAAAATGAGTCGCTCATTTATATGTGGAGCCACGCAGTTTAAATTGAAAGTGAATATTGACTAATTGACTTTATCTCGGCCATAAAATCATTTTTTTCAGAGATGGTTTTACTTTATCTTTCATTTTAGAAGAAATGAGCCCTTGCGCATTAGTGGGACGATTACTCGCATGAATTGCCACAATGGAAAATAAACAGTGAAAAGAACTTATAGTCGCTATTGAAATTGCATTATTTATAGTTATAATATGTAATGGGTAAGATTGAGGCTAATTGGCGCATATTTAAAAAAAAAAAAAAGAAAATGGAACCTTTCTAAAATTTTAAATTGAATTTTATAATAATAAAATCACATGAAGATGGGTCGAACTAATTTCTCTTAGTCTTTGCTAAATAACTATAGAAATAAATGTGAAGAAATAATTTAATTGCAGACGAAATATCAATTTTACATTTTAATATAAGCTTTTATACATCTACGTATATAATCGGATGGAGGCAAATATTATACGGGCTTATAACAAGTCAAAATTACAGAAAATTAAATTTCTTAATAGAAAAATTAACACGGAACCGCTTTTGAAACATTTAACAAGTGATTTATCATTTTAAAAAATTGCAAATATTTGTTAGGAGGAAGACGTATTTCTCTTAGTTGCTTACTTAATACAAGTAAGTGTTTTGGCTCGATTTCATTATAGACTGACATTAAGGAAATTCGTATTGAAAGTAAACGCTCAGGGATTTTAAAGAATAAAATAGTACGTGTATAAGCGTTTATACACTGTTGAAAGAGTGTGGTTAAATAGGGGAAATGTAATTTTTTTAAAGAGGGGAAACTTTGTAAACTATTTGAAGGTTGCTTTTCATTTCCTGGGTCATGACTTTATAATAATTGCCGAGCCCTGAGTGGCACTATTTCTTACCCACTGATAATATCCTTTTTGCAAAGATTAAGAAAACCAGCAGTGTAAAATTTTACACTGCTGGTTTTCTTAATCTTGCGATTCAACGCGTGTTTTTTTAAACAGATAGACAATATTAAAAAATCTCCCCAACCCTACGCATCCCAATCAAATAAGTATTAAACAGCTCAATAAAAATAAATCTAATTTGTCCTAAATAAACGTCATGCATGAACTACAAAGGAATGGATGTTGTGGCTTAATTGGTAGATAAATGAAAAAGCTTACGTTAAAAAAGACTTATTGCTAGAATAATGCAATATTATGGTGAGTGCTTTGGTTAAAACTGTAGAGTTGTTTATTGGTGCAAGTTTTTTTTT
>MUZC01000325.1:326103-337519 GCA_002072015.1 Radix auricularia | reverse complement strand
CCCCCCCCCCAATTGCGTACGTAATATATATTCATGACCCCCTAAGCCCTAAGGAAATGTGCTGAACGTTAAAAAAAAACTGCACAGAGATGAACTATGGCACAGACTTATAACTTAAATTTGTTTTTTAAGGTAGGCGATTAAATATATTTTATTTTAAAAAATGGCGGCAAATCGACGGTCTGAGAGTGCTGGACTTTAAATTCAAATAACCCGTATACCAGCTACTTACACTGAAAATACACCAGCTTACACTGAATAAACTCCTGCTTACACTGAACATACACCATCTTCGTTGAACATACACCAGCTTACACTGAACATACACCAGCTTACACTGAACATACACCAGCTTACACTGAACATACACCAGCTTACACTAAACATACACCAGCTTACACTGAACATACACCAGCTTACACTGAACATACACCAGCTTACACTGAACATACACCAGCTTACACTGAATATACACCAGCTTACATTGAACATACAGAGCTTACATTGAACATGTATTAGCTTACAATGAGCATACACCAGCTTACATTGGAACATACACCAGCTTACACTGAGCATACACCAGCTTACACTGAACATACACCAGCTTACATTGGAGCATACAACAGCTTACACTGAGCATGCACCAGCTTACACTGAACATACACCAGCTTACATTGGAGCATACAACAGCTTACACTGAGCATGCACCAGCTTACCCCTAGCACACGCATCTTCCCTGTAGAAGATGCATGTAGCCTAGTTACTACACAGAAATCAACGTATATTTCAATCAACAAGGATGCCAAGCAATGGAATAAAACAGTTCTTTATATTTGAAGTGCTCCCGGTTACTTGACTTAAGTCCCAAATTCCGGTGTATTCAAATGAGACATGGTGGTCAAGTGGTTAGCCCACTTGTCAGACACAAGATCGCTCATAGCATGCTCAAACACTTCAGTATGTGTGACCTATTTATAGGAAGATGTCATGACTATAGGCATTTATTTATTAACTCAGTGTTTCTGAAAGGGTTTTTGTTCATTAGACGACAGACAAGGGGCTAGACTCTAGCTCATGATGGGAGGCAACTGAATCGACTTCTATGTTTAGCTCACGATGGGAGGGTACTGCACGATCCTCCAATTTCCCTCATGATGGGAGGTAACTGCATATCTTTCATTTTTAGCTCAAGATGGGCGGAAAATGCACTGACCTCTATTTTTTAGCTCATAATGGGCGACCACTGCATCATCTTCCAATTTACCAGATGATGGGAGGCAACTGCATCTCTTTCATTTTTATATCCTTTATATTAACTTGTGGTGTCTGAACCGGGCGGGCGACCTTGACGAAAAAAACTTTGGATCGATTTTTAACACACTTTCTCGTAAGCTAGCGAGCTGAAATTTTGCCAATGATAAAATGATGTATCAAAATTGCAAATTGATCGATTGGACAGCTAATTGAATTATTGAATTTTTAAATTATTTAATCTATCTCTTTAAATCATGTTATTTTTTTAAGAAAGTGATGAGGTGCGTAATATGTTCAACAACCTTTCACGTCGCGCTAAAAGGTGCGCATTACATTGACATTACTTTTTAAAAATATATTCACGATCGGTGCGCATTATGATAAACACGTTTTACGAGACATAACTAGAATTGTGTATTTTCGGATTGTTTTGCCTTGCGTGTTATAATGAACATCCTATATAAAGGATTTATAGTGAAAAACTTGGTTTTCTACTACATAGCTTTCCCTTCCCCATTATTGAATGCCATTATCATTGATTGCTTGGTCTGGTGACTGATGTATTCAGTTATTTATGAACTATTCATTTTTTCTCAGTCGAATCTTGACATCCATGAGCCCAAGTATCCACTTGACTTTCATAAACAAATATTTTTGACACAGCACTTGAATCAAACAAGGAAGATAACACAAACATTGAAGTTATGCAGCCATGACCTTTTATTCTTTATTTTAAAACAGCATAGCACTAACGAGGTGTCGGCTATTGTAGTTTATTCTTTATCATCTTTTTCGATTGTCTTGATAAACATTTTGAACATGAGCCACAGAGCTTCAGGGTTGGGGACTCGGGGTACCTGGGGAGAAGGTTGTTTGTGGTGTTTACAATTACTTCAATTAGAGAAATTTAATAACGCTGAATTTTTTGCCGTATAACTGGTGAACGTGTGTTTGAGTTAGTGTGAGTGGGGGTCGGAGCGTTGGGGGGGGGGGGAATCAACGTTGTGGGCGAAGATCCCTCTAATGTTAGTTGGTCCGTGTGCAAAGTAAAAAAAGACTTGTGTGCAAAGTTGCAGAGGATCCATTTTATGTCACCAGACGTGCGTGTGCATATCGCCAGGCATGTGTGTGCATGTCACTAGAACCGTGTGTACACGTCACTAATCTTGTGTGTACATGTCACTAGACTTGTGTGTACATTTCACTAGACTTGTGGGTACATGTCACTAGACCCGTGTGTACATGTCACTAGACTTGTGTGTACACGTCACTAGACTTGTGTGTACATGCCACTAGACTTGTGTGTACATGTTACTAGACCCGTGTGTACATGTCACTAGACTTGTGTGTACATGTCACTAGACCCGTGTGTACATGTCACTAGACCCGTGTGTACATGTCACTAGACTTGTGTGTACCCGAACCATCGTACCCCACCTACTTACGTTATTAAGACAACTCCCCCTTAAATGTCTCAGGTCGGAGAGGCTGAACTCTGTCGGTGCAGGGCGGGATGGGGAGGCGCCAATCATAGTTTTGTCGTGTTTGAAAGAGTCGCGGTTTTACAAATTTATGTTAATTATTTGGAGCGAATGAATCCTAATACTTGGAGTACGAGCACACTCAGCAGTTTCTAATGTAGGATACGGTAACAGGTTAGGCGCGCTTACCTCATAGTTCTGACCGATGTGGACACCGCAGTAACCACCTACAATAAAAGCAACCTGCAAATAAGTAAAATAAACAATGGATGTACGTTACGCACTCGGTGATTTAAAAAGTAACAAATGCATTTATTATTATTATTATTGAATTCAAGTTTAAGGGAAGACAGACAGGTGGCACCAAGTATAGTTTTAACTAATGGCAATGTGTTGATATGGATGGGGATTACAATCAGTTAAGTGAGCACGTTTTGGCCACCATGTGAAGATGATACACGCCACTGCCATCAAGTGACGATGTACGCCCCTGCAACCAAGTTGTGATACAAGCCCCTGCCACCTAGTGATGACGTACCCCCTGCCACCAAGTCAAGATGTACGCCCCTGCCACCAAGTCATAATACACGCCCCTGTCACCAAGTGATGATACAAGCCCCTGCCACCAAGTCATAATACACGCCCCTGTCACCAGGTGAGGATACACGCCCCTGCCACCAAGTCATAATACACGCCCCTGTCACCAAGTCATAATGTACGACCCTGAGACCAAGTGATAATTTTCTTTCTGATACAATGAAACCATCGAGTGGAAAATGTGTAGCCTAGACACAGAAACAAATGTGTCCTCTCGCTCTAGTAGTCAATAAATAATGTACAAGCTGCTGAATCTCTCTATCGATTTGTTTGTCTCCAGACGCTCTTTTTACTTCAATTTCTTGTCAACAAACAATTTAAGTATTTCACTTTCCTCATTTCTTGAATTTCGCAACAATTTATGTACGAACTGGCTACTCATGACACTGGTGTAGCTAGAGGAGGGGGTCCAAATTCGAAAGTCCCCCGGGCCCCACAATTGAGGGGGGGCAAAGAGGTTCTGAAATTTTATTTACATTAAATATTACGCTACAACCATGTATGCAGGCCCCCCTCCCCCAAATAGGCAAGGTCTCCGGGTCCCCAAATCCCTACAAATCCTTAGCTACGCCACTGATGCTAATCGTCTTGGCGTTCTCAGTGGCCCGTGAACAAAGATCAATCACGCAAATAAGAACCAAAATGGACCAGAAGCTTTGCATCTCGGTTACACTATGGCGGATTAAAGGGGGGTGCTGAGTGGGCTAAAGCCAGGGGCCCCCGACGGTTTGGGGGACCCCAAACTTTTTTATATTTTATAATAAAAGTGTACAAATGTTTGCACGAACCCTTGAAAATATAATAAGTTAAATAAATTTATAAATATTATCTATACAATAATCGCGATTCAGTCTTAATAATCGAAAAAACTTGATTTAATTAGCTCATTTAGAGAACATAGTATAAAATATAGTTTATATTTTTTTTTTAAATTTCGCTTATTAGACAAGCTCCGCTGACCGTGTGGAGAGAGCACAGACGTGTGATGCAACCGGTGTCGGGTTCGATTCCCAGCAGTGGAAATTAAAGTTTTCTTTTCACACTCAATTGTAACATACTGCAAACACTTCAAACAGTTATTTCTTCGTGTCCGTTTATTTTTTTTTCGTTATTAATATTTTGCTACAGTCCTATATTAGCTGTAAACAATCATTTTATTTTAAGGGACGCTGGCTGGATAGGGCCCCCGTTTAATTGCAGCCCGGGGCCCCGTGCAGTCTTAATCCGCCCCTGCGGTTACATGTACGAGTTAATTCATGTTCCGTTACATTTAATGAGGAATCTAAATTAAACCATTTGATGAGAACACTGGGAAATTGTGTCCGACCACGTGATTAATGATTCTGAAGAAACAACATTTTTCAGGATTCTCATCAAATGATTTCAATTGACATAAATCAAGACAAGAATTGACAATGTCATGACAGGGTAAATCTCACCAGCCGCGACATGGAGATTGGCTTCATGTAGTTGCTGCGGCTGGACTACGTTTCGTTGTAATTTGGAGGCATCTTCTCTGGAATATATATATTTTGTAATTACCGTATGTACTCGGTCTATAGCCCATTCGTTCATAAGCCGACACCCCTCTTTTACTTTTTGGAAGAGAATAGTATAGAAAGCGTGTAACCCGCTGGTAAACCGACCCCAAGTGTTGCCGTTTAACAAACAATTTTTTTAAATATATACAGTGGCCGCCCCGGGTGATGCCAACCCCAGTGACGACTCTAGAAAAGGCATTGTTGTTGTTATTACAAACCGGCCCCCTCCCCACCCCACCAAACTTCCTATTTCATGAATTAGTTGTTAAGTTGGTTGAACATAATGACGCCATTTACTAATATATAAACAAATACCATCATTAACTAACCCCATGGAAAGATTGACTCCTTGAAACGGATCACATTAACTTTTATATTAAATACAAAGTCTAAACATTTAAAATTCGCTTGAATGCCTGAAAAAAAAAAAAGAAAATAAATATGTACCTTCAAACACACCCGAAATAAGGGCGGGGAGGGGGGTGGTGGGCTATAATTGTCAGGGGCAGTAATCAAATGTGAAATGTCTTTTTAGTTTTCTATGTGTTAAAAAGAAAAGCAGACTAATGAGTCAGACGAGTGATGAGCCATTCCCGCCAAAACAAGCAGGTCAGCAGGCAGACAGCAAGCACTACGATGACCTTAAACTGACGGCTTGGTCACAGATCGGTCAAGGTTCTAGCCAATCGATAACTTGTCTTTTTTAAAAAGTGAGGCTTGGGGTGGGGGGAAGGGGGGGCAATCTAATGGTTTCAGAAGTCTTGTTTTAGCTAGTTTGATCTCCGTCATTGGGTACATTTGTGTGAATTTATGGAATGCTGGGTTAAACCAACGGGACAAATATAGTCTTTTAGTTGGGGAATAAGTTAGATGCGCATTAAAAAAAACCACATAGATTATTAGTCTTCTAGTTTGGGAATAAGTTTTATGTACATGATTAAAAGACCTGATGCATTTGTCTTCTAGTTGGGATATAAGATAGAGGCACATTAAAAGACCTAATTATCTAAGAAGATATGGAAGGGACCAAAACTAAAATCAAGAGAAGCAATGAGACGATTGTGGTCAGATCAAAGACAACATCAATACTAATATCAATAGATGAATCTAAATTACAAAGTTATTTAAAATGACTAAACTAAGTACTCCATTGATGGTATCATTAGATAACGAATTTACCATTAAATCTTTCCTTCTCAACCTGTGTTCAATAAACAAAAGGTTAAAGTCAGTAGAATTTAAAAATCAAAATATTGTAATCAATCAATAAAGAATCTTATTAATTACTTTTACAAAAAAGTCCAAGATCTACAAATATTAACAGCTGAATCCCTGAAAACCAAAATTGATAACACACTTCTTAAATAAACGCCAGCTTCCGTTCAATAAAATGGCTGGGGTACACAGATGGTTAGAGGGTTTCCTATCATTAAATTGCGGAATTACGAAATATGATAAATATTGCCAACGCCAGTGTTTAAAAATGAAATGATTATTTGAGAAATATAGATAGGTCACTTCTTTAAATATAATTAACGTGTTCTCAATTGTATTTAATTTTTACAAAATATGTAATACATTTCATAATTTTTATTCCATATTTATTTCAAACATTTCTCAGAACACAAACAAAATTTTAAGAACATGTTATTACTAGTCTAATTGATCTATACAATGATAAATGTGTAAATAGATCTAGATCTATATAGAATTAATCTTGCAAATATTTTTACATTTCTGTCCTTGAGGAAGGCTTTTTGGCGTTACCTTCTTTGTCTTCTGGCGTCTGTTTCAGTCTTACTCTTACACCGGTGATGGCGATCCTTTAGGGGACCACGTGCCGAAAATTTAATCAAAACCCACTTATTTGTAGCAAAGTGCCACCAAGGAAATAATATGTTAGTTGGGTGCCGGCTGATGAGGCTCTGCGTGCCGGCTTTGACACGCGTGTCATAGGTTCTCCATCACTGTCCTACACTGTTCAATAACTTCCTTTCTACCTCCGATGATGGCCGTGTCAGGCACGTATTTGACACGGGCATGGGGCATCGCTACACTTTTGTCTGATTATTAAATAAAGAAAGCTGAAATGGATCGTATTGGAATTCACATATTTATGAATCATTTTTTTTTAAATTATAAAAATCCTACCAATCTCAACAGTTAGTCTACAACTTGGCGAACATTCGATGGAGCATCGATCGAACGCACTATTTTATTTGGAGAATGCAGATTTAATAACAAACATGAATATTGGTCACATGACTTGACTTTACAAATGATCTTAATTTCTAGTCTTATTGAGAAGCGTAAGGCTAAAAGTAGCTAAGTCATAAAATAACCATCTTGAGATAATCAAGTTTTAATTTATTGTTCTCTCTTCGATGACAGGAATTTGATTGTTTAAGACTGTTAATGTTAAACATTGGAGCTATAGTTACTTTGTAATGTTTTAACTTTAGGGCCTGTCAATAAATGACTTCACGCACCTAAGGATGGGGGAGGGGGGTAATCACACATTTTTAACGATGTGTGACGAGGGGGAGGGGGTTTTTAAGAACTGTGACGTCAAATCAAAACGCCAAAATTTAAATAAAAGTTCCACTTAAATATTTGATAGGTTAAAATTTATTTAATGATGTTTCACATGGCTTCACGTGTTTGACGATATAAGAGTACCGCCTTACTCTAAATTAAATACAAAGGCTGCGGAAATCGACGTTTAATTAATCGATTAATCTTTGAAATTTTTATCGATTTAAATTAATTTGATCGAAATAAATTCGATTAAAATGAAAAAAAAATCTAATATTTGTTTCCCCGATTTATTAATAATTTATTCATTTTTTGTCACTTACATACTTTTTCCTCGAATTATTATTTATTTAGACATTCATGCGTAAAGAGATTTTTTAAATGTTATTTCTTGCGTAGCAGAACGAATTTGCTGTGTAATATCACACAATTTTGGAGCCATGGAATTACCGCGACTTAACCGATTTAGCGAAATAATGAACCGAGAATTAACGGGATCTATATATTTGTTATATAAAACATAATTAAATCGTTTCCCCATCAATTAAAAAAATCCTTACCACCTTATGGTCATTTTCAAAAAGAAAATACGGCTTTTGGTGCCGTCCATAAAGTACGCCACGCTTCAGAAGGGGGAGGGGGTGTAAGAAAGTGTGACAGTTTTTGACATCACGGTGTTTTATATTAAATTTAATTATTTAGGTAATAACAATATTTTTGATTGAAAGTTTCACTTACTTTCCGAGATTTGTGACATTGTGTGACAGGGGGAGGGGGAGTTAAAAATGGTCAAAACCAGCGTAACTTTCTTTATGGACGAGCCCTTTATTGGGGGGGGGGAATTTGAGTCGTCATTTTTGAGGAAGTAACTTTTTGTGACGACTTGTGACAAAAAGTGGTGGGGGGTGTAAATTCGGGCAAATTTACCTGATGTCATTTATGGACGTCTACTTTTTACAGTTGATACGCCTAAACCAGTTTTAATTAATAGTTCACTGTTAAGTTTGAATTTGACAAAGATGTGTGTCTTAAGACACTCAAGTACTTTTAGCACTAGAGCCTTCAATTAACCTATATCAGCTCTACTCAACACTTTTAAAAAAAAGTGTGACGCACTTAAACGGATGAGGGGTTGTGACAGATTGTGATAGGGAGTGGGGGGGAGGGAGTGAGATTGTCAACAGGTCGCGGCCTACGTCATAATTGTTCCATTTATTGATTACACCACTCACTGACTGGGCCATTCCAGTTATTGATTGGGTCTTTCCAGTTATTGTCTAGGACATTCTTGGCTAATGAAAACATTCCTGAAAACCTTGCATGGAATTCCGAATAAATTCCCTTGCTTTGCTGTGACGTCACACATTACAAATCATTGATGTTGGAAATCCCAAACAACTCCCGATTTTCTGATTCATTTTTCTATTCAATGATGAGAGAATTCCTGGTAAAAATATTTCATTTGGATGACTCTATTGGGATATTAAAATCATATTCATTAAGATAAAACTTGGCATCCACTAATACATGAACAATATGACCGTATTCATCAGTACGTTCACTTTGATACAATCCACATTTTATATCCACTTACCAACCCTTGTTGTGTGGATTTTTCTGGTTTTCTTCCAAGACAGACATAATAAAACATTAATCATATATTAATCAGTCAATCATAAAAAAATTCATGAAACATAAATCAGTCAATCATAAAACATTCATCATACCTAAATCACTCAACAACAAAATTCCATAATACATAAGCAGTCTAAAAAAAGATTCAGTCATTTAAAAAACTATTTTTAAATGAATCAATTAATTTCTTCTTTTGACGTCTGCAAAAGTGTAGATCTACGTGTGTTTGTGTCTAAGCCTCTAAATTCTACAATGATACCACGACCAGAATTGATTTGTTTTAAACGGGACCTATGTATGTATCTAGCAGTAAAACAATGCTCAGCGTGACGGGGGGGGGGAGCTCCTCTCATGTGTATGAACATGAATCACCTGGTGAGGAGAAAGAAAATATGAGGAATGTTGATATGTTCATAGGCATAGGTGATACTTTGTTGAATGTGGCCATTTTTATTGGGTGAGTTAGAGTGTAATAAAAAAGGAACCTGTCGGGATTTTCTTTAAACTGTAGAGATTTTAAATCACAACCATCGTCAGGAAGTTATGTACACAAATAGTCAGTGTTAATGTACACATACAGATTGTCTTTGATTTACACATAAAGACTGTCTTTGATGTACATATACAGATTGTCTTTGATTTACACATACAGATTGTCTTTGATGTACATATACATATTGTCTTTGATGTACATTTACATATTGTCTTTGATGTACATATACATATTGTCTTTGATGTACATATACAGATTGTCTTTGATGTACATATACATATTGTCTTTGATGTACATATACAGATTGTCTTTGATGTACATATACAGATTGTCTTTGATGTACACATTCAGACTGTCTCATGCACACAAACAGAGACTGTCTTTGATGTACATATACAAACTGACTTTGATGTACACACACACATATTGGCTTAGATGTACACCTACAGACTATCTTTAATATACATATACAGGCTTAGATGTATACACTCAAAATGACTTTGATGAACACACACACACACACACACACACACTCACACACACACACACACACACACACACACACACACACACACACATATATATTGGCTTAGATGTACATATACAGACTTTCCTTGTTCAAAAAATTTCCTTTTTTTTCTCTATTGAACTCTCAACAATATCAGGAATGCCTGACCTAGGAATTTACTCATCAGGCATGCGCGTCCCGAGTGTTACCTTTTGACCTCAACACACGCGAGATTTGGTGACAATGAACAGACCGGACAAAGGGAGAGTATGCACGCCAGCCATTGCTCGGCCACTGAGGGTGGCGGGGATGGAGTGGGTGATCCTGGGGGTGGGGACAATCAGGGGGGCAACGTTTTTCCCTCCAGTTTAACCTCAGAGCTGACCCCAGCCCGCGGAAGGGTGAGTAGACCTCATCAAATTCTGAGTGCACCTCTTGAAATGTCATCGTTGATAATTTCCATGGCCAGTCGCGACTGAGAGGAAATTGAACTCACGTAATTACCTCCCATTAGGGCGCTGGTCATCACGGGGTCAGGTTATTTTAACAAAGTTTTTGGATACAGAGTTAAGGAACTTTGATCTTCAAAAAAAAATCCACTGCTGCCATTCGTAACTATGACACTGTGCTCTGACTTCAAACACATACAGATAGGACTGCATGGTCAAGGACGGCACACGACCCGAGGATGGACTCATCAAGATTGGGACGGATCCAGAGAATGGACTGGTCGAAGATGGGACACACTGTGAGAGAATTCGGGAAATTTGAAAAATTGGGGAAAGATTTAAGTATTGATTTCATATGTAGGCAACGCTAAAAAAAAAAAAAAAATCTGGCCGATACACATCACTCAGCGGCTAACCAAACCAGACGTTGCTCAAATTTGCTATGGACAATCTTCTTCACCATGTTGCTAGCTTGTTCGCAGATTGGACAGTAGATAAAATTATCACTACACTATTACAATAATTATTATCGAAACCCAGCTTTGACACAACACTATACCAGAACACAATACTATACCAGGACAGAACACTATACCAGGACACACCACTTTACCAGGACACAATACTATACCAGGACACAATACTATACCAGGACACAATACTATACCAGGACACAACACTATACCAGGACACAATACTATACCAGGACACAATACTATACCAGGACACAATACTATACCAGGACACACCACTATACCAGGACACAATACTATACCAGGACACAACACAATACCAGAATACTTCACTTTAACCAGGATAAACGCCTATAAAAGAAATTAGGCCAGATAAATTTCTCAAACAAAGATGATACACCTGAATAATGACAAAGTTGGCTAACACTTCAATTAAATATATATATATAT